>CM072869.1:11987500-12182500 GCA_036937835.1 Pampus argenteus
GTGTGTCTGTGTCTGTCTGTGACTCAGCACTTTGTAGTATTACCTTCTAAGCTCAGTTTCCAACACCGTGAGCCTCAACTCAGTCCAACATGTGCATTAACTCATCTAACCGGCTGTGTGTGTGTGTGTGTGTGTATGTTCACACTATCCAGACTGATCCCCTCTCCCTCTGATATCTTTGCAGGCAAAGATGCTTTGGCTCTCATTGGAAAGGAGTTTCAGTTTCAGTCCTAACTTTGTTGAGTCTGCTGGACACCTCAGGCTGAAATCAGAGAGGAAATCACATGTCTGGTCACATTTACCACCTGTACTGTAAGCATAAAATGAGCAACATCTAGACATCCGAAAAAAAAATCTAGCATGGCTTGTGAGGATCAAAAATGGTTAGTCTTTGGAATTTATGTTTCACTGTTTTTGAAAGACGTGTTTTATTAAAAATACAGCCATAATATATTAAAGGTCTGAAAAGCATAGAGTAGTGTGTTTAGAGTTAGAGTTAGTGTGTGTTAGTGTATTTCTGTTCTGTTCTGAGTCTGAAAAGACATTTCATGACACCAGTTTTAAAGATGAATGTGAATGTAAACGTGGTGGCATTTCGATGCCACTGTGTGGTGAAGTTTGAGACTACATTTCTGCACTATACTATAATCATTAATAATTCTTTCATCATATTTGTTGAGGGGCTGTTGCAAAGATATGATTCATTTTATTATTGCAGTGTTTGAAAAGCACTTACTTCCACAGAAAGGGGGACTTCTATCTATGTATCTACTGTATGTAAGACAGTAATGTTTGTATGCTGATCTACTGAGAGTGACTTCACGGTCTCAGTATCAGTTCGCTCCTGGATATTCTTTTCAGTTTTTATGACTGACAAGAAAAACCTGAGAAACACAGCTTGTATTGCTTGTTAGATTGCTCACAGTGCTGTCATAGAAAGCGGCTCTCAAATTTCATTCATTTGGTACTGCATTCATATAACAGTTGTGAATTATATTTTATTTAGCCTTGGACTTTGCTGTAGATTATTTGCGTCCAGATGCAATGTTGATGCAATGCAATTATCACCGCACCATCACCCTGAAACCCAGAAGACCTTACTGACACAGCAGGAGTAAAAGAGAGGATCAAGAGTTTCTGCAAAAATGTGCAGCGCAGCCTTTTGTTGAGTAGGGGCACATTTCTATTGGTTTGGCTCCTCTTCTCGAGGCGCTCCAGTTTCATTTAAAATCCAATAAACTATAGACAACAGGCTACTACAGTGTGGCTGTGCAAATATAAATGTGACAGAGGCTTTGTTCCTGTTCTGGCACCAGGTGGCGCTGCCCGCAAACCAATGACCAGGAGGCATGTTGATAAAACCAAGTTCCTTCAAGATCAAGACAAAAAGATTACTGAACAGAGTGCCTGAATGTAGAGTGTTTCAGTGAATTACAAATAAATAGTTATTGTAAAGCTGTTTGACCCTTTTTTTTTTTTAAAGAAGTACCTCCTTTAAGGGATCATAAGAAATAAAATGTACTAAATATATAAAACAAAATGTGGCTCACATTCACAATAATGATGTCAGAAACAGGGTTTTGTAGCACTAAAAGTTTGCAAACACAATTTCTTAACCTTTCAATAATGCCTGAAATTATCTGATCATTTCTACATAGAGAAAACTGTCACAAACGTTTATTGCAGAGTACATATTCATACATACAAAAAGATGCAAGTTGAGACAAGTTAAGCAATTCAATTGTTCACATGAAGAATATACAATGCAGTCGCCACAATGTAATTACATTTCGTGTTAACAGATCATATCATTAGGTTTTGCAAATGTTCAGCATGCAGTGATGGCACATTTCATGTATATTTACTTAATGGAAAATACACCATAGGACAATTCAATGTTTATGTTTATTTTACTGTGTTTAGTGCGCATGGAAGACTTGATTGACCTTAAAGATCTTGAGTTTATCAAGACAGAAAAATGCACCATTAAAGTACACAAACATGCAACAATACAGTTTCACACACTATAACTGATGACAGCTATATATATATATATATACCAGGAGTCAGATACTGTTGTCTGGTCTGATTTACTACTTCTTAAAGCAAAAGAGTCTCATTCAATCTCCCACATGCTGTTCATAAACAGCATTTTTTTTTTTTTACTATGTTACAGCTTCCAGACCATTTTTTAAAAGAAATCCATACTGTGAAGTTTGGCCCAGAGAGGTGAAAGTCAGTAAATAGCCTTGTAATAAGTGTATGATTAAAAAACAATATGTGTGTTTGCTCTTTAGGTTCCTTCTTGCTGTCCCAGAGCGGTGATGAGGTCCTGCAGAGGCTCAGTGTCTTCTGGCTCCAGAAGCGCATGCTGCCGGCAGAAGAGTGTGAGGTGTGTGAAGATTGTGTTGAGTTGCGGGTGCAGACCCAGACTAAGTGTCTCTCTGTAGTGAGAGCAGTAAATGTGAGCCAGAGTCCTGAATAACAGCAAAAACACTTTCTGAACCAGAAAGACAAAGCCTGTTGGAAACACTGCACCTAGAAAGGAAGGAAGAGATTCACAGCTTAACACAGAATTACAGATTACAATTTTTCATATGATTACTGCCCACTGAAAACCATGTATCATCAAATGTGGTGAATTTGAATTTTTCTGATAAAGTGAAGAATTAAATGTTCCTTTATATGTTGAGAAAATTCGCCTACTTCTTAAACTAAATTAACTATTTGAAAAACCCACATGGATGTTTGAGCTTGCTGACACATAGGATGTTACAAACATATGATGATATTATAAAATATGTATTACTACAGCAGTATATTAAAGTAGTTAAAATGAAGAACTTAATGACCTACAGCAGTAAAATGTCCATTAATACATCAGTAGTATTAATCCAAAAACATCACCTTTTGTGTGTACTTTTACTTTTGCTACTTTAAGTAAGGTTTTGAATGTAGGACACTTTCTTGTAATGGGAGTATTTTCAGCTATTACCTGCTTTCGTGGGGAACACGTCTTCATCAGTCAATAGCTCATGAATGTATGACATTGCATAGTCAAAGTAAAGTGGAGCGGAGCACTTCAGCTTTCTGCCGTGGTCATCGGTCCAGACATAAACACTAAATAAACAATTAAAAAAAAAAAATATATATATATTTTAAATTATGTCAGACTAGGACTTATATAATAAGTAATAAATAATCTTTCAGCGTTTTAACTTCTCTTTTGTTTTGTGACCTTTAAAGGGTCAATTCACCCAAGTCACAAAAAATGTAGAGGCTTAGGATGTTTTAAACCTCAGGATTTGGGTGACCTAACCCTTTAAGTATGTGCTGCATATACTGCTCAGTGAACTTACGTGCTGCCCGGTCCACATGCAGTTGGGCAGGTGCTGGGAGTGCAGAACTCAGACAGTGCACTGGAGAACAGGTTTATGTGCTTGAAAAATGAGACCGCTGGAAGAAATCAATAAGAAGAAAATTGCATCTCGCACATCATTTTCTCTTTGTTTTTTTTTTGTTCCACATAGATGCTGTGTGCAGTTGGAGGATGATAGGCAGGAACGAGAGGAATCAAACAGTTACAACTCCGCTGTGTCTAATGGGGTTTACTCACTGTTGCTGGCAAGCCACTCGGCCTTGTCAACACCAGGCGGCAGCGCTGTGAGGGTGTTCATGTCCGTGTGTGTGACCCGCTGGCACACGTACTGCTGCTGGAGATATGGACGCTCCTCCAGATTATTGTTGTTAATTCCTCTTGGGAGGACAGTGCAGAGTTAACAAACCAAACAGAGAAAGAGAAAGGCCGAAAATATGGCTGTGTAAAACAATCTGACAGGTCAGTGGATTACTGCTGTGGACAGTGGATAAGGCCATTTATGCTCTCTGATGCTCTCTCATCTGTCTTGCCCTCTGTAGCAGACACATGCAGACACTGCTGCAACTGCAGACCTGAACGTCCAATAAACCAGCAGTAAATGTAATGAAGGCAGTCGATTCAGCGCCAGAGTAATTACGGTTAATGAAGTACACAGTGCAGTAGCCAACTAATACTGTGACTAACATTGTGCAAGATAATGCACACTGAGTGCTGCTGGCTTCACCAAAGTCTTTTCTACAACAGTACATATACTTATCAGTAGCACAGGACTAGTAGTTTACCTTGTGATAACTTTGTGAGTGTGAGTGTGGGAAATGATGTGTGAATGATGCGTATTGGAAAGTCCAACTTGGCAGCCTGATTTGACTTTATGCAAATAAGGGAGGCCACACTGCAGGCAGAGCAGTGCGTGGTGATGGTGAGGTGCTGTCCTCTACTTTTGTTTGCTCAATGGTTAGACGTTTGTGAAGACAGTGCTTTGGATTAAAGTGAGTCAGTTATAGGCAGCTGTCACACTCAGATGTCTACACAGCAGCTGAGAGTTTACTCAGTGTGACCTTGCCTACTATGATAAGGGAAACACTGTGCTCTCTTGTGGGGTTTCTCTCCTCCCCCTCGGTGTAACTGTGTGTGAGGAATAGAGAGAATTAGTTTAATGGCCTGAATAGCAGGTCTTTGTCAGAAGTAAAGGTCAGCAGAGGTAGAGAGGGAGGGATACTGACAGAGAAGAACTTAAAACATTAGTTCAAAAGGTACAGTAGTGCAGAAGTACTATCTACAGGAACTTATTTTGTTAACATCCTGTAGGCTGTTCCAGCTTCATGGTATTACCGCCTCTTGGCTACCAGTCGTCAGCACAAAAGCACAAAGAACCCGGAGCGACTTGTAATGTTTCGTTTGTGTGTAAACACACTCCTCTGACTGTGGCCCTGCTCTCTCGCTCCTGGCCGTCTGTTTACATTTGCTTCTACCGTGAGGGCGAAATAAACAGTCCTCTCAGCCGTAGCCAGCTGTCTCTAAAATATTCCTCCCAGAGCAAATATTTGCACAGTAACTGTCCTAAAACACATTCGCACACCGTCTCAGTTCAAACTACTTCTCAACATGTGTTCCTGCTGTTAGGGGAATCCACCTTCATTGATGCCATCAGACAAATATGTAGCACAAACACACATGCGCACACACACACTCTTATCTGGAAAACATTCCTCAGTAAAACATATGTAGCCAGCTTTCTAGTCTTGTTTCTTACACATATCCCTGTGCCTTCTTTTCTGTACATTAATCTTTAAGATCGAGGAGTATATCAATACTAATAGATGGAACAGCAAATGCCAGAAACTAGAACTTTTCTCCACACAGAAAACTGAAACATGAGAATAAGTGGAAGAATGATGAAGTTAACAGGGAAAAAGATATCACTTACTGTTTTTCATTGTTGATGTTGGAAGGCTGCAGAGCTGTGCTGTCTGCCTTTGTAGCTGAGGGGTAACTATGGCAACCCCCCATGGTGTAGAGCTAAGAGCAGAGGTGTTGGACGTGCCAGCCCCACTTTTCCATCCCAAACATACTAACACACACAATTCTGCACACTACAAGCAGCATATGGCGACTAGTGTCTCAACACAAACATCTCTGCTGACATTGCAGATCCATACAGTTGACAAGATTCCTTTTTGGACAAGTTTTCCAAAACACAATAAAGTATTCCAGGAGTTAGGGATTGGCTCCAGCTGTCTGCCTCTCCTTTTGCTCTAGTGATCCAGTGTCAGAGTGTATATGTCTCCTTTGTCTGGAGTCCCACACCCCACAGGCTCCTCCTCTTTCAGCTCCAAGCGGACAGGCAGGTTTCTCCACAACCCCTTAAAGCACAAAACACAACTCCGCCTCTTCCTCTTTTCCATCCACTTCTCACTGTGTGTTCGATCCACTGCATGTACTTTTCGACATGTATGCACTCAGGAAAAGAGAGCAGACAGGTGCAAGTGGAAAGTAAAGTTGGTCTTCCACTGTGAGTATGGAAAGAAGTGGAAATGGCAGAGAGAAAGAGTAGAAAAAAAACAGCCGGTGTGTTCATGATCACTCGTAAACTACAGAGGAATGTGATGACATACACTGCGAGCCAAGGAATGAAAACATACACCCACGGTGACAGAGCACCAATATATAGAAAGACCTGCAAACTGAAATAATGTGACTATGAGAAGAGTACAGTATGAAAACTGACACAAAAGAAGAGTCTTCAGCTCCACCCCCAACTGTTATATGAACTAATTTGACCTTGCTTGCAGCACAGTATATCGATGTGCTGGGCAGGTTTATGATTGCACTCAGGGAGATGGTGTGAAGGTATAGCATTAAATGTGAGTGCAGCTCAAATGTGTAGAGGACATACAGTAAGGACCAGAAAGCAACATAATCCAAGAGCTCCCCTGCCCTTAAAGTAAACATGCTTGTGTTTCCAAAGACCGAGTCCTGTTCTAGCTTTATGTGTGTGTTTGTACTGCAGGTGTATGTGTGTTATATGTAGGTTGTAAATGTGAGACAAAGACATGCTTCTTCTTGGTCTGACATATTTATTAGGTTCACATCAGAATGTACAAGCTAAATTGACAACGGGTAACAGACACATTACTCTCTAAATGAAAAAAGAAAAAAAAAAAAGAAAAGAAAAAAAGGAAACACCAGCATCAGTCCTCTTTACAAAAAGGCATTTGAGACATTCACACTCACACACACACACACACACACTAATGTCATAAGCTATAACGGAGACTTTAAACTTTGAAATGGCCTCAGTGTAAGTTAACAGACATTGAGGTGAAGTAATAACACCCCCTGTCTCTCGTTTAAAGTTTTGGGCACACACTGTACAACACAGCACATATCCATGAGGTGAATGTGCAAACGTAATGGCACTTAAAAAGATGACTGTATTGTACCTCATGCCATTATGCATCTCATTGTACCCGTAGCTACACTGCGCACACACACACCACACTCTCAAGGTGAAGGAGTCTGTCTCTCTCTATAACACGTACACACACACACACACACACACACACGTACACACACACGTACACACACACGTGGGGAATAGGGGGGGAATGCAATGACCCTGTACACACCCGACGAAAATGGAAAAAAAACTCAAAAACAAAACAGCCCTGTTTTTCTCTTCTAACCCTGACTGAAACCAGTGTTTACTCTCTGTACAGCTCCACTTCAAACAGCTCAAAGTGTTGAAAATGGCTCTGATCTAAGCTGAATCTTCAAAGCCTTTCATTGACATGCGGCATCCGCTCCTACTGTTGGTAACTTCATCACATGACTTTAAAAAAAGAATATATGATAGAAGGATCAAACAAAGACTGCCTTGGATCAATCTATTCCTGTAAGACCATTGCAAGAAAGGAGGCTACTTCACAGATATGAAACCCAGTTATACACTGGTGGGAAGACACACTTTGGCTGAAAGCATTGAATAAAAATTATTATAGTATCTACATGATTCACTCATTCAAGTCAAACATTCCTGCCTCTTTTAGTAGGAAATAATGATGGCGCACACCACCAAATACAAACCAAAAGTGCTTCTTCAAAAAGTGCTTTTAAAATAAATACAACAATCTGTGTAAATTTTTCCATAGGCATATATGAAATTAAAGTCAACTCCTGCCCTGAGAAAGAGAGAGACAAGGAGAAAAGAGAAGTCAAAGCTTGGCTGTCTAGCGCAAACTTAAAGAACAATTCCAGCTCAGGGTTTCCTGCAGTGTCATAGTGGAGTGAAGAGTGCCTCTACCAATGTTAGAAGAAATTATTATATTATGCTTATTCATTATTATTATTGTCACACAGACAAGAAAACAATTAAAGAGGCAGTTTTTTTTAAACCACTATCTTGTAAGTACAATGACCACAAGAGATGATCAAGATCTGTAAGATTTAGCTCAACAGGTGATTGATTCATCGATCACATTGTGCGCTCACCCCAAAGTAATTTATCAGAGCAGCTCATCGCAGTGAAAAAAGAATCCTGAGATTTTATAAGTTGAGAAAAGTAGAAGCAAACAGGCCAATCAGGTGCTAATGGAGGAAAAACAACTCACCCACTGCACTACAGGTCAAACAACAGACTGAAGTTACTTTGAATATCACCAGCTAGAAAGATACCAAATAAGAGTCTGCATCAAATTCAGATGTGTATCATTAATGGCTATAACCAGTTTTCCAAAATCTGCAGTTTAATACAACTTGGGTCTTGTTTTTGTCAGTTATGAGAAAACCGTAGTATCTAAATAATTGCTGAAATTGGAAAACACAGTAAAGTCAGACCAAAAACCAATTGTGACACATTTGCAATACATACATCAGAGAAACACTGCTCACACAACTTTTCTATTTTACTGATTATCTATGTTTTCTCTTCCCAACAGGTGTGGATAACCTGGTAGTTTGTTTAGAGACTTTTCTGGTCCTACTGATTGTGTTTCTTGCCCTTTGGACTTCTTATTGATGTTGTTCTCACGTCCCACTGATTAAAACGTGATCCAAACTTCAAAAATAAGAACCAAGTTGTCATTAACTAGAATTATGCTTGAACCAAATGATACAGAAGACATACTTCAGACTACAGACTCACACACATGCACACTGCCAAACCTCCATATAGGAAGCATGTAGCAGAGGAACAGGAACTGATGCTGGGATATTGACCAAAACACAGACGTCATTATTGCCTCATTTCAACAGTACAACACACATACAATACACACATTGCAACCTGCAAAACAACTGCCTTTCCATACACTGGATTTGTTCCAAAAATAGATATAATGTTTATATATATTGTTTACATTTATATTACGTTTACATATTACCAAGAATAGCCACAACCTAATACAGGTTCAAATTTCACAATATTACATTTAAACAGCTCTGAGGGTGATATGAATTGGTGTGTGCACATCAGTGTGTCTTTGTTTCATTTTTTGCATGTGTGTATAGACATAATTGTGTATTTATGTGTGTGTGGCACTGTGCGTGTGCGCATGTGTGTTACACAAGTGTGCTTTCTTTGTACCTGCATACCTCTCCTTTGACCTGAGAATGCACTCTGTACCTCAGACAAAACTCAAACACACACACCTCTAAACTACATGAACGAACACAGACACACACACACACACCTCTAAACTACATGAACGAACACACACACACAAACACACACACTCTCTCTCTCTGTCTCTCTCTATATCTCTCTCTCTCTAAACTACATGAACTACATGTCAGAGGTTTGAGGAGGAAGTGACAGATTATGCTCCCATATCTGATACTCCCAAATGAACAAAAAACATAAACAAAGCAAATATATCTTAGTCAGATTGAGAATTTACTCAGGTAGCAGGTATGAAGAAAAGCCAAATTCATATCACTTACACATTTGCACTTGAAAATATTTGCCTGACATGTACATTGAAATGCTGAAGTCAAAATAGCAGCGAGCTTTGCAAGCATCTTGGCTGATTATTTGAGTACAGATTTCTTTACTAAAGTGTAAACAGTCAAATGCTCTGCTAGAAAAAAAACACTGGGCTGTAATTTCATGCCCAGAGCCAACATGCTCAAACAATCTGAAATTCTGATGCTGAATTCAATAAAAGGTCAAATTTTAGACTTATGTGTGGCTTGACTTGTGGCTTAAAGTGCCAAAATTGGAACTTACAACACTCAGTGTCACATCTGCTCATCTCAACAGTGAGTCCCCCTCCGCCCCCCCAAGTTCAAATAGTTCATGTGCGACACAGTTAGGCTTTGGGGTGGGGTTCTAGCATGGCGAAATGCCCTTTAAAAACACACATTTCTCTTTGAAGTGGTTCAGTGTGATTATGTCATGGAGATGCAGGAGAGACATCAATACACATACTGTTGAGGGCTGTTTGACCTCAACATGGAGGGATCTCCCATTCACTCGCATGTACACAAAAAAGGCATAAGAGGACTGTTAAAAGGAAGCAAAGATGGCATGGCTGTATGTCGAATGGACAGGTGATGAGCATGTGTGTGTGTGCCTGTACCACGCTGTTAGGCTGGTCCGTTTGCAGAAGGCTGCGTCTCTCTGTAAGGTTACAATGAAAGAATATTACAAATTCAGATCAATTCAGATCACCAGAACACCATTTGTGTAGTTGTACAGAACAGCATTTGAATCATTGTTTTAATGTATGGTGATCTTACTCCTACTTTATTCAGCTGTACACAAACACGTACACACACTTACTATACTTACTGCGTAACAGCAGCCGACTGGTTAGTTGGACTGGCTGTAGTTGTGCTGGGAAAGTCTCCATGTTTCTTTTCACTGTCTTTTTCTTTGCCTTTCCCTTTGTCTTTGATGGAGAGTCCCTCTATTGGCACTTTATCCACATCGCTGAATAGAATAGAAGAATAAATATAAAGTTTTAACAAACTAGAAAGCTGGCCTGTGGTTTGTCACCTGAAGGCAAATAGTTAAGACCAAACTGCGGATGCTAGTTGGTACCTTACTCTCAGCTCTGTCCACACTAGCCATTACTATGCCCAGTGCATACAGACACCTGTGTATACACTGTTCTGGTACCGTGTCTGTCCAAAATCATAGTGAATTGGGCACAAAGTTGTTGAGGTTAGGTCATTACTCTCAAAGTCCAAGTGAGATCATTTTAACCGTAGCATGCTTGTTGGTGCACTGTTGGTTTGTTAGTAACTTGCTTGCTAATGTGTTGATTCGTGAGGAGTGTTGATAGGTTGGTCTGATAGAACTTTTTGTTCACAGCATGCAATTTGCCATACTGTTAGTGTTGGTGCTCTAAAAGAAAACAAAGCATATCATCTCGGGTCTTATCAATCT
The DNA here is from genome assembly GCA_036937835.1 of Pampus argenteus. Classification (NCBI taxonomy): domain Eukaryota; kingdom Metazoa; phylum Chordata; class Actinopteri; order Scombriformes; family Stromateidae; genus Pampus; species Pampus argenteus. The sequence goes on from CM072869.1 coordinate 11,998,270, forward strand.
TATGAAAATGGAATTACACACATATATATATATAGTGGCATCGAATAGTCCCACACTGATCTCAGCTTTTGGTGTAACTGCAAAATTAAGATAATGAACATCATCATTTGATTTATAAAATGATCACTGAATCTTTCATGTTAAGGGTTGCTGTTAAAACCAGTGGTGTTTGCTAATTTCAGGGTAATATTGAGAAAATTAAATGAGTCTAGCATGAAGACAGTGGTCCTGTAGGTCCTCTACAAGTCAGCAGTTGTGGGTTAGTGCATGAATTAGTCTTCTCCTAAAATATGGCAGAAGGGATCGTTACGTCACATCCGATTAAATGCAGCAAGCAAACAAAAACATGTGTCACAACTGTGCTTATGAATGCCTTTTTTAATCCTTCATACAACTTCAGGGAAGCATTCCACACTCCAGAATTAAGGACCTCAAGCACAACATACCGTCTGACTGCTGGTCTGAATACTCTGGAGTCAAAGGGAGATGAGGCAGTTGGGAACAGACAGGAGGGGGTGGTATCAGAAGAAAAACAGTGAAGGGGAAAGTAAAAAATGCACAGGAAAAAGTGTAGAGGTATAAAGGAAGGGGGCCTCTGTGTAAGCATTTGAGGGAAGCACGTCACAACACAGTACAGGACAGTAAAGTACACAGGGAGATTCACTGCACCAACCAAGACAGAGCTGCTGTGGTTCATTTGTGTGTGAGCATATGTACTGTACCTGGTGAAGACTGCCCTCTCATTTTTGGCATCCACAGTGAGACGGATAGTCTCCTTGCCAGCACCTGTAGTGATGGTCTCTGTGGTGACGGTCTCAGTGGATACAGATTCTGTCTTGCCCTCTTCCTCTTCACTGTCTGAGCTGCTGGAGGAGGAGCTGTCTGATGCCACAAGTGGCGCTTTTCTTGCCACACACACACTCCACACACATGCTACAGAGAGTGAAGGAGAGGAGATTATGTGATTTTAACATGGATATACTCACAACCACAAAATGTAGGAGACTGAGAGGCAATAGTCAAAACTATATAGGCAGAAACTGACAGCTTTGAAATGACAAGTGACATTTTCAGTTTTAGTGTCTAGTCAATTTATCACCATTCATTTTGTGGTATCATCACTCAAATAGCCATGCTGCAGCAACTTACGGTTCTGGTTTGGTTTGGTGCTGTCTGAACCGCTGAGCTCTGAATCCACAGGAGAACTGCATCTGGGGCCTGTTTCAGAACTGGAGACACATGTCACACACATAAGAAAACCTACAGAAAACAGTACAGCCAATGCAAATAAAGACACAGAATCAATATATTTTTGAGGGTGACTTTTTCTCCATTATAGTGTCTCTATGATTGCCTGTGCTAAGAAAGTTCTTTGACACATGAATTTGTGAGAAAATCATCACAGCATAATGACTGGCAAGAAAGAAAAGAAATCCAAGTTGTAGTACCTATGTACTGAATGTACTGATGTAATGTTACTGAATGAAAAATGTGTACATCTTTGAGAGGATATTCTAAAAATAAAAAAAGGTATTGTAAAATAAATATCAGTACATATTTTATCACAGCAGGTTCATCAAAATAAAACTTTTAGGTGTTTTACTCCAGGCTATTTGTCATACAAATTCCACATATTTAAAGCAAATCCAGACTGACCAACAGAAAGGCTGGAAGTCAGTGAACTTGGCCCAGCCCTTCTCTTCTGCCTCTGTGGCAGCTGGTTGGGAAACTGAACTGTCCCAGGTTGAAAATCCCAGTCCTGCTGCAGGAGCTTTTGAGTTCACCTCCCCAAAGTCTGCGATCCAGCCAGTGTCTGTATGAACACAGTACCATGCACTCTTTACATGAGATGCTTACTCGAAATCTGCAATCATTCATTAAGAGGAACACAATTAATATATTATCATACAATATTATATATCTCACTCTTTGTTGTCTCAGTATGGCCCTGGCTTGAGAAAGGATCCAGGTCATCTTTAGGCTCCTCTCCCTCCTCAGAGTCTGAGTCTGAGTCTGCTGTCCTGTCAGAGGCTTCAGTACCAGAACCTGCTGCCTTACTTGCTGCTTGGCTCTGGGATGACTGTGACCCACCAAACCTGGAAATAAAGTATGTTTAGTTGTTGAGCAAACACAATTCATTTCCATACATCATGAGATTTAAAAATATATTGCTTCTATAAATCATTACAGATCATAAGGTGAACATTTGTATTTGCAATTGTGTGCCTACCTGTTACGGGACTTTGTTTGTGTTGCATAGTTGATCTCTTTCTCCTCCCAGATGTCCTCTTCATCATCATCAAAGGGCTGAATCCTCTCCTTGGAACAGGCCTCAAATACAGCTGAATTACTCTGTAAAGAACACAATAAAATAAAATGTGTTAAGTTTTATTAGTGTACATTAATAATATTATGGGGGAGTCTCAGCTGCTCTCTTCATGTCCCTAAGGCAATCATTTCAGCAAAAAAGCTCCCCAGCATCCTACTGCTTAAGGTGCACACCACATACAGTAAGTGGGATGTATAAGTAAGCAATTGTAATCCCCTAATACTGTCTCTGTCAGGTTGTTCTGCCCCCTAGTGGCCCCAAAATGCATTAATTTATCTTTAAGAATTAAAGACATTTACAGCCACAAAGAAGCACAGAAAAACAGTAGTTGAGCAAAAGTGTGAATACAAATCTAAATAAACTCACACTGTCCTGGCCTGCATCAATGTTGATATTGATCTCTGCAATCCGGTCAAATGTTGCCCTGCAACAATGGTGAGATTCACTTAGTCAGCATACAATTACAATGGTACACCGACACAGAAAGGAAGTTAATATACCCAATGCTGTCATCATGATCAGTGAACTCCTCATCATTGAAGCCAAACTGATCCACAAAGTTAGCTGTCATCTGCTGGATCTGGTAGTCTGAAAACGCCTACAATGCACATTGTAACTTAAATTAGATTACTACATCCGATAACAGAAACAATAAATATTTCATGTGTGATTATATGTACCTGCTGTAATGTAAGTTCTTTAGGGAAGGGGCTCTCTATATCATCCTCTGAGGACGGGCGTGGGTTTCCAGTGCCAACCTGAACAGAGAAACAACGCCACAAATGTAACGCTGAAAGTTTGTATCTGTGCATAATCATAAACTATTACATACTGCAGATGTGCATGTGTGAGTGTTTACCAAATCTATGGTGTTTTTCCTATTGGTCTCTGACAGGGTCTGGTCCACAAAGGTTTCCCAGCGCCCTCTGTAGTCTTCTGGCAGCTCTATATCAAAAAATAAAAGATAAACATAATTGAGAATACGATATTCCAGTCAAGTACGAGTTTCTTTTTATTTTATTATAACATTAGCTAGAATGTGCAAATGTTAGTGGTTATCCAAACACACACCTGTGATGAGGCTACTAATCTGGGTGTGGACTGGGCCTTTTTCCAGGTTGTGGACTACTGTGTTGGCAATCCTGGTCAGATGTCCCATATAGCCTCTTCTCATACCACCTTCTGACCTAAACACAGTGGTACTGCACTTAGGAAAAGCCATAAGATACTGGCAAAAACAACACCATGTCAATATATCAAAGTTACTTACTGTGTTTTATCATTTTCCTCCCAAGCCTGTAAAATCCTCTGAACAAGGTGGCAGTGCTGAAACAACTAGTATGGGATAAAGTCAATCAATGGCCTTAATTCAGAAAGCAACCACATTTGTGTCTTTAATAGATCAAATGACACTTAAGCCTCTTTCTTAAAAGTACAAACAGAAACCTACATGAGTCACCATCAAATTATGTGCAGAATTTTCAGGGGTGACTGGAGTTTCACAGGTCTGCATCTCAGTCAAAGCCTGCTCTTGTGGTGTATCCTGCAGAGGCTTGAATTTTTCCTGGGATCCTAAACCAGGCTGAAGTCTCATTTCATGGGCACAGGGTCGGAGGATGGCAGCAACACAAAGCTCTACTTGGAGGTGCAGGAAGTTGTTCCATGTGTACTTGAAGAACAAGTCCTGAAAAAAGGCATACATTTTCCAAAGGGACATAATAAGTGTTACTTTCTTAACACTGTATTTGACAGTGAAAAATGCAGTGCGTTTGCTAATCTCACCAGAAGCAAGTCCATTGTATTGAGCCGGCAGAGTTCCTGTGCTACAACTGCGTGGCTAGCAGAGCTGGTATACAACAGAGAGGCTACTAGTCTAGCTACATGCAGCCGTGTGTTCCCCAATGGTTCCTCCAGGACACCCAGAGAAGTCAGCATAGGATTTCGCTAAATATATGAGTTTTGGAAACAACAAACAGGAGGTTTTGCTCAGTTTTGTTATACAGGTCCAGTTACTGTACAGCAAAAGTATCTTATATTAAACAAAACTAGGGAAGAAAAGTGTTGCCGCAAAGCAAAAAACTGAACATGCTCGGTAATTATTGCATGTTTCTATAAGGACAGGGCAATTAATTACCTAACAAGCCAATCAAAAGTCACTTTAGTAAATATATGGTATGGTAATTGGATCAAAGATGATGTAAGATTATCCACTGAAAGCACAGACAATTGTTGATTACTTTTTACAGTTTTAAACAAACTGAAAAGGCAAACATATTTATACTTTGTTTATGTACCTTGGGTGGCTCCAGAAGTAGCTGGTGGAAGTGTACTAGATGTGGCTGAATGGCCAGCAGAATGCTGCTGTTAACAGTGTAACTTCTCTCAAATCCCTGAGCATCCATTACACCATCCACACTGTCATAAACATACAACAAACACATATCAAAACCACAAAATGGATGGCTAAAATGTTAAAATAAAAATTCACACAAGAGAGCTTCTGGGGATAATTTTAGAAAAATTATATGGGCGAAGGATGTCAGTGATCATTACGAATTAAAATCTGATAGCCTTTTATATACAGAGTTTAAATTTGCTTTCAAGTCTCTTACTTACACAGGCCTCCTGATTTCCAATAATGTGAGAAGAACCTGAATTCCATTGACAATACAGCTCTCACTTCTCTCTCCTGAGAACATATTCTGCAACAACTGCTCCACACACTCCTGCCTGTAGAACCACAACAGAGTATGTCATCACCTTTGCATCCAGTAAAGAGAGTGTGAACATGTGTATGTGTGCATGCATCTGTCAGACTTACGACTCCAGCACAGTTAACAGAGGGTCAGGCTGTGACATTTCTTGGAGCTGATTGGCCTGGTCTCTGCTCAGGCGAATGATGTCACACAAAGTCTGAGATGCGTTGGACTGCCTCTATGAGAGAAAAACACCAACATGGACATTGAGTAGTGTAAATTGTCTATTCAACAGTCTGTGAGTGGTAGTAATAGTACTATTATTAATAATAGTATTTTTACTTCTTCATCTCTCTCAGGGTGAATGAGCTCTATGAGTCTCTGGGCCAGTTTCTCTTCATTCAGCCACTGTTGAGAAAAATCACACATTATTATAGGAAAGGTGTATTGTCTCTACATGTAAATGCGGGTTAATTTGTCTCATACAGTAAGAGTCTCGAAACGAAGCGGGGGTGGCTCCACACAGCTGATGAGTCGTAGGAGCACATCCATCATGGCCGACGTGTCAATATGCTTCAGGACCAAGGAAAGGAATCCCTCCTTTCGTCGCAGGAAACTAATCACCTAAACATAACAAAGAGTAACAGAAACACCGTGACACAAATTACAAAACTGAGAGACTGAGACTCAAACTAAGAATTTGACACAGAATCTTGCTATACATCAATTTTCTTTCTATTTTTTTTAAATCCATCTAAAACACAAATTTCATTCACCTCCAACATGTTTGGAAGTTGGATGGTTTTAAAACCCCTTCAGATGAAAGTGCAGGTGTATATTAAGGGTCTGCCTCTGGTAAGATATAGTTCCTCAATGTTGCCTCGTTGAAAGTCTTGACCAGTTAGAAACATTAAATCTGAGAAGAACATTAACTGAACCCAAATTTGCATGCATATTCCCAAACTACAGATTATGTTGTTGTGTCTGTATACAACTCCTATCCACATATAACCATGCATATTTACACTCTAAATGTATATTAATTTGAGCTGTGAAGATAATTCTAAACCTTTGTATCCAAAACCTTTGCATGTAAAAATCCAAACTTCTAAATAGCTTGATACCAAGACAGGTTGGTGAGAATGTTTTTTTCTTTTCCTCTCATTGTGTTGAACTGATCTCAAGTGGAAGTGTTGGTCTGGTGATTGTGATGATATACACAACAACTTTAGTTAAGTATTACTGCGTGTATGTAGGGGTTTATGAATAATCCATCTTGTCTAGAACATGAATATCGATATCAAACGTTACATCTTTCCAGGCAATTGTCAGGGGATGTTGCTCCAACAACCAGGTCAGATGGAGAGGCCAAATGACCTTGTCATTAGGGGTGGGGTAGGGGTCAAAACCGATTCTTGATGCTATAAATAGAAAGGGGGCACTATTTTTAGGCTCTGACTCCAGTGGACTTTGTGTTAAACCACTGACTTGTGTCCTTTGTCCACCGAAGTGCAATATGAAACATAACTAACAGTTAAGAAAAACTGCAAAAAAGCAAAGGTCTTGATAAAGGTCACTGTCTGACCAACAGAGAAAAGCAGAGATTACACAGCATTTAGATTTAGAAACATTAACTACATCAATTTGGAAGCATCTGTCTGCCTTCTGCCTGTGAGAATAATCAAATGAAAATGTAATTTACTGACCAACATCACCGTTACTTTAGGCGGAAGGTAATTCCTTCATTGACTGAATTTTTGTAAAGTGTTGCAATGTCTCGTTTGTTGGTGCTGGAGTTAAGTGAATCCCCAACGTTAGTTTCTATGAAGTATTCGCAAATTACTCTGCCTTGCAAAGTTAATTATTGAATCTAAAATATGCACCATAACATGCAAGCCTTTTTTGAAGCTTTACTACAAGATAACTCGAGTATATGCATGCTGTACCGTCTGGGTGATGTAGTGCCCTCATAGTTGAGTTCAGCCTTTTTCCCCCCATGAACAACTGATTATTAACTTACTTATTATGAAAACTGATTGTTGGCATTGTGAATTGATTTGTAATCAATTATTTCACCCACCCCTTCTTTTGTGTAAGTCTTCTTGCTTCCAACACATTAAACTTCAACCATATGTACTGCTAAATACAAAATAAATACCCTGTGTGAACTGGTTAGATTATCTTGCTGTAATCACACCTCAGACTTTGTGAATTAAATCACAACCAAACAGCAAAAAAAAAAATAGCTGTCATCTTCTTGGAGTATGCCCTTTGATTAAGCTGTGTGTGTAAGTGTGAGTGCCTGTGTTACCTGCTCAGTCTTCCGGGTGATGAGGTTCCCAATTGTCTTACTAAAGAAAGATGCCAGGAGGGGGTTAAGTGGGGACGGCTGCTCCAGGAAGGCATACAGAATTTCCAGCAGAGGCTCCTCATTACCCAGTTTATCATTGATCACTCCCACATCACATGTCAACAGCTCACATGCTATATTTGGAAACCTGTAATAAATGACGAGAGCACACCTGACAGTGAAACAAAAATCAATATTATTTTCTACCTTAGTGTACTATATATCATATAGGACTGTGCTGATTTTCACAGGTTGACTGTCCAACTACTATTTAAATAGTGATATAGACATTTTAAATGCATTATCACTCGTTTGGTTTAGATTGTTGCATAAGGAACAAATCTAAACCTCACTCAAGCTCTCTGTTGCAACAACAAAATGACAGGTAGTTGATATGATGTAGTGCAGCACCAGCAAAACACATTTTTTTTCTAAATACAGTATACTACATCAGCACATTGTACACAGCAGCACCTACTTAAAGCGCTTGGTCTCCTCAACACCAGCAGGGGGCTCTGTAGTAATCATGTGGACCAGCTGCTGCATGCACTGGTCCTGGCACAAGAACAGGAGAAGTCTACAAAAGCAAGATGATATGAAAACAAGCACCAGTTACAAGCATGATACCAGAAATGACTGAAAACAGAGATATAATAATATCAATGTGCTGTTAAAACTATCAATACACAAACCTCCGGTTCTGAGCCTTGCACTCCTGCAACACATCTTCCTCCTCCATGAGCTCAGTGAGTGTGACATCCTCCTTGTCTAGTAAAGCCTCCAGGTGAGAAGATGTGTGCAAGTCAAACTTCCAAAACATGGCTATTGTCACCGGCACATACACTTAGCTGTTGATCAAATAAGGACATAGTGTGACATAGTGAGAAGATTTCTGCACAATTATTTTTTTCTGTGTGCTGAATAATTATAACAATGTTAAATTCTTTTTTTTTTTAAATACAACATTGTACGTATGCATGTACTTACATTTGGACAAGGAGTGGTATCCTCAGTCAGATCTTGCTAAACAGCCATTTACCTTACTGACATTGAATAGCCTGGACAAATTCATACAATGAAGATACAAACACACCCAATTCACTCATACAAACACCAGACACACTATATCAAGAGAGGATGCCTTCAATCTGTTAATGAGAAATGAGAAAAATGAGAGAAAAACAAATGTTACAGAATCATTTCCAGGCTTTTACACCCCCCTGCAAAGAGCAGGAAGCAGCTCATCTCTAATTGCGTTAATGCTGTACATCTGTTTATTGACATTACCCAGTTTGCTTTGAGGATGGCATCACACATACAGTTACATCGACAGATACAAATGCGTGTAGTAACTAATCCCATGCAGACAGTAATCCTGTTTTAGTATGCGATATAAACACTTACATATAAAGCTAAACAAATGTTTTCAGCCACTGTGTTCAGGCAATGACTATATGGTTAGGCCTGCATTGGCTGACATCTGTGTTATTACAAAGTGCACACTTGAGATTAAGTGGTGTGATGATAACAGTTGACCACTGTATTGAGGCAGGCAGCTTAGATGGGCAATAGATGCCTCACTATGCATCCCTTGAACCAAATCTATTTTAATAAAATGGTCCGTATGTTTATCCATAAGGTAAAACAGTTGCATGGTGAACATCCCACTTTTCCAGCATGTGTTTATGTCAATGTGGGTAAGCCTCTCCGCCGCCTTCATCGGATGGGATCTCGTATACCGCAAAGTCAGCACTCAGACATTAGACAAAGTTGGTAATGTATTGTTTAATAATGTAAAAAAAAGGCGAGGGCATAATCATGTCTAAGCACCATTCAAATAAATTGCATAAAATGAATTATGTCCGCTTCCTTAGTGTACCCACCACTGCAATAGATATATTGAGGCTAAACAGGTGTTTAAGAGCTCAGACTACTTCAGGAATCCATCCTTTACCAATAGCTAACATGTATTATACATTTTAAATTTCACACAAACATGCTCAGCTTTAAATCAGGCCTGTCTGGCGTCATAAGATCAGCTGGTAACGGTTACTGTTAGCTAGTAACGGATATTAACCGTAATTATACATCTGAGTGAATTCATGTTAATTAGCTTAACGTTATCCATAGTTATCGTAACTTAGCTTTAAGTTTAACCTTTTCTCCTGTTAACAGCATCTTCCAATGCCTTTTCCAGTGCACTTACCTTGCCTCAAGATCATAAACCCCACGCTAGCAATGTCTCATTTGCATTGCTAACGTTACTACACTATTTTAAAACGGTGCCGGTTGCAAGCGATGGTTAATGCAGGTCACAAGCTAACCTAACAGTTATTTATCACGGCTGCTTAGCTAGCGTTACCGTCTTGTCTCGACTACTTGACAGCGAGGCAATTCGCATAGGCTTTTACGTTAGGTTTCATACTTATTCCTCCCGGTCAGTTACCTTCTATCCATCATTTTTCTCAGTCGTCATCAAACTATACGGCAACTCTCGTTGTCAGGTCACCCGGAGGCCCGTAGCTGGCTGTTCATAACGCTGGCGATGTTAGCTTAAGGATACCCTTCCGAGTTGCAATGTCATTTAAACACTGCCGTTACACGGTGGTTGGCCTGCTGAGCGGCCGTGTTGACACTGTCCAAACTACACTTCTGCAGGCAGGCAACTAGAAATCGGTCAGATTTGGAAATCAAAATGGCGGATATATAAAACGTAATCAAAAGTTCGTCTGTTCATCAGCTGTGTAAACATAACAACAGCCAATTTACATATTTATTTGTTGTCAACCTGAACATTGGATCATAGCAGCAGGTGCTGCAGCATAAGGTTGATGTTCACATTCATAGCTCCCAAACACAACTGTCATTATATAAAACAATACTTACTTTAGTTTCATATTGTGATCAAAAAAACAATTTAATTATCTGACTCTTCCCATAAATTAGTCTGTAGCTAGCTATGTGCGACAATTGGGAAATGTTCTTCAGATTTTTTGCCTGGAAAATGCAGGGACTCAACTGCACGTCCAATAATGGTATATTTATTTATCTACCACATGAACAAAAGTATTCAGATTAGAGACTTTACTCAAACAAGTACTTAAATTGCTGTTGCTCCGTCTGAACTGGACTCTGCTGTTACAGTTTGCAGGTCTGCACATTCATTATTTCACCAAATGTGGTGCTGCCGCTCCACTGTGGACCTGTCACCTGGCAAACACAAATACAGCATCAATAGCTATGGTGATAATAATAATCCGTGTAAGGCCTCTGCAGGCATAATATATGTATTTACGCATCCTTTTAATTTCTGCAGAAACTGTAACTCGACAAAAGCGCTATTTACAATATATAAAAGAACAGACATTGTTCCATCTGTAATGTAACCAGCAGAAAATAGGATCCTGCTTGTTTATTAGTATGACTGATAAAGAAAGACACCAGATATAACCAAAATTAAAGCCACATTTTCTAAAGTAGTGGTGTTGAAAATGCAGTCCGATGTGACCTTACTGTGCTCTCTGAAGCTTTGAGATTCATACTTAACACTGGATTTCTTTATGTGGGAACTTAAGTAGCCAAATGCTTGTGTTTACTTTATATTTTACACACTTTACGACTTTTCCTTTGTACACTACCCTACGTTGAAGGCAGTTTCTGGTGATCTTTGGACAAACGCTGATTACATGTTTTAGCAAATGTTTTTCTGCTTATATCGAGGAATCTAAAATTGCTTTCAGAAAACTGAACTTTCTGCAAACATTATAACATAAAGCATCGTTGTTTTCCGTCAGCCATGCACTATTTAGTTCTTTCAATTGAGAAAATAAATAATACATTTGCTGTAAATACATACTCTTTTGGGATAATGTTGTTGCTTTTTTTGGGCATGTACTTCCGAGAAGGTGTTTGTGTGTGTCGTAGTATCTGGCAGCCGTTGACGGTTCCTGTCCGTGGACCCTGCGTCGGTTCCTCTCTCAGCTGAACCTCCGCAGAAGCTCTTTCTGTGGCAGCCGGTTAGCATCATGTCGAGCGTCGTGGATACTAAGCTGTACGACATCCTCGGAGTTTCACCATCTGCCTCTGAAAATGAACTAAAGAAGGTGAGCAAATACAGAAACCAGAGGGAGATTTGACTGTATGAGAACATGAAAATAAAAGAGAGGTCAATAGTGAAATGTGGCCTAGAAACAAGCGAATCAAGGTGCTTAGCAGGAGCTTGCGAGTTTGCTAGCCTAGCCACTAAACTAAGCTAGATAACTGCTTGTACTACGCTCTGTAAGACAGTTAAGTTATACATTAGTGTTGGTAAAATTATTGAGAATGTGTAATCGTCCGTACGTTAATTGGAAAGATAAAAGTTTTCTGGATTGGAAATGTAAACCCAAAATTAACGTTACTCCGGTGACCACGAGTGTGCTAACGTTAGCTTGCCGGCTATTAGACGATAACAAGCCAAATTCCAGCAAATAGCCCCCGCCAAGTCAGTCAGCAACGTAGCAAATAATGTTAACGTTAGCTTATCAGCTCACCTAATTTACATAAATATGATAAGACAAAACTGCTTTTGTATTCACAGCGTTTATGTGGCATGTGGTGACGCTAAGCCTGGCGTGAAAACCAATGTATGTATCTTGAGATAATGTTTATGAATAAACTGAGCTTTATTTTATTTATTTAACAAACAAGTTGCTAACGTTACGGTAGCTATAACTACGTTGCTAACATGTACGTCGCTGTGTAAAGTTAACGTTCCTGTAAATTCATTTCAAACATCACAAAACGAATTGTCTATAAACGATAAATCTACACCCCTTGACAAACGTTAGTTGAACTAGTTTCATCTCACATTCAGTAAAATCAAATTAATCATATTACACGATTAAGTCAGAATAATTTCGCCGTTTTCGCCTACCAGAAAACATAAAGCAAGTAATGCGAATCAGACAAATGTAACGTTATGTCGAAATTAAGTGCTTTCAGTGTTATGTTTGTGGATTCTGTATATGCCAGTAGGTTTGTGTCCTGATGTTTCTGACAGCAGGCCTGCAAGATGAGCCCTTAGCTGGTAAAGAGAGGTAATGCAGTTAGTGACACCTGAGCTTAAGGCTCTAGTGCACCTTTGTTTATGTTGGTTTTTGGTTTATTACAGGCATACCGAAAATTGGCCAAAGAGTACCATCCTGACAAGAATCCTGATGCTGGAGACAAGGTACGATGCACCAAAGCATTTTCACTGGCAACAGCAGCTCAACTAACTGTTCAACAGTTGGAACCAAGAAACAATGTCTCACTCGCACACACACACACACACACACACACACACACACACACACACACACACACACACACACACACACACACACACACAGCACCTCTTTGGTGATTAGCAATAACTACAGACGAGTTCAGAATATGAAACAGCTTTTCTCTAGAGATGAGTGCATCAGTTTTTTGATTTATTATACTGCTGCTTTGTGACTCAGTCCTGATTTTTCCAGGCCGTGATACAAGAGACTATATTATCTTTTATTTCTTTCTAAGAGGTGACTCATAAAACACAAAACTAGTTGGCCCACATTGCTGTGATATATCAAATGTTTTTTTATCCTGATTGTTTTTGTGTTTCATGTTTACAGTTTAAAGAGATCAGTTTTGCGTATGAGGTATTGACGAACCCAGAAAAGAAGGAGCTTTATGATCGCTATGGAGAACAGGGGCTACGAGAGGGAGGAGGCGGAGGGCCTGGCATGGATGATATCTTCTCTCACATCTTTGGTGGAGGACTGTTTGGGTTCATGGGGGGACAGGGCAGAGGACGCAATGGAGGCAGAAGGAGAGGAGATGATATGGTACACCCTCTGAAGTAAGTGTTTGACTTTAAAACCTTTCTTTAGTGGGTGGTTCAAAAATAATGTGTTTTTGCACACTTGTAACTCTTACATCTTTTGTCATACAGAGTTTCTCTTGAAGACCTCTACAATGGCAAAACCACCAAACTGCAGCTCAGTAAGAATGTCCTATGTGCTGCCTGTAATGGGTGAGTCTGCTTTAAATGTTAAAGTTCAAGGATTGGAAACGGCTTAAAAAGTTCTAGTTGAATAGGCCAGTCAGATGATTTATTGTGATTGCAAAGATTTTGCAGAGATAAATATAATAAACAGAGATGCTAACAATGCTCACGCTTTTACTGTTTGCTTTCTAGTCAGGGCGGTAAGGCCGGAGCAGTGCAGAAGTGTGTGGCATGCAGAGGACGAGGTATGAGAATCATGATTAGACAGCTGGCCCCTGGGATGGTTCAACAGATGCAGTCAGTCTGTACAGACTGCAATGGAGAGGGTAATATGTCAACACTGACTGTATTTTATTTTATTTTTTTTAAAGATGGGTATGTACACTCACAAATACAACAGTACTCTGATAATCTCCAATTTGTCTGTCTGTCTCTAGGTGAGGTGATCAATGAGAAGGACCGCTGTAAAAAGTGTGAGGGTCATAAGGTAAGTAAGGAAACTAAACTTCTGGAGGTGCATGTGGACAAAGGCATGAAACATGGACAGAAGATCACATTCTCTGGGGAAGCTGACCAAGCACCAGGAGTTGAACCAGGAGATATCGTCCTGGTGCTACAAGAGAAAGAACATGAGGTACCCCACCTGTCTGCCCTGGATTCTGATATTGATTAAGTTATCTTTATTATTAGAGCTATAATAGAATGGCTTTATTTAAAGAAGGATTCTACATTTATTTGAAATATTTTGTGAACTTTGGCAACTAATTTTGGGATTTTTTTAAAATCTAAATTAGGAATTCCGCCGGGATGGCAATGACCTTCACATGGTCCAACGTATTGGCCTAGTTGAAGCTTTGTGTGGCTTCCAGATGACTGTTACACACCTCGATGGACGTCAGCTGCTTGTCAAATACCCACCGGGCAAGGTCATAGAGCCAGGTAAATATGTCTTCATACTGGATTAGTGAATCGTCTCTTTCCTCACATTTCTGTTTTTTTTTGTTCTAGAGGACATTTGTTAAACAAAAAGGAGAATATTGTGTAGAAATATTTGTGATAGTGCACAGTGATAGATTTTGGGCGTGACTGTTAGGTTAGCTTCTCCAGCTATTTTTGCAACTAAGCCATCATATTGTTCATAAGAATCTATAGTTCCCTGTGAGTGTCTGTAATATGCCATTTAATTTTTGGTTAACACACTAATAATCACTTTTTGACCCTGGATTTCAGGCATATGCATATGTTTTCATGACATTTAAAACTGGTAAAAGTGGAATGTAATTACGGTTTTCTTGTGTAGAACTAAAAAAAAAAAAAAAAAAAACAAATGGCAAGAGGCTGTGTACATATTTAAAGCATAGTTTCTGATTACTTACTATTGCTGACAGCTTATCTCACAGTATATAATACGCAACTTGTAAATTGCAAGGCCAAGACCACAAAATGTATCACAAGATCCTTATTGTGTGTGTCTGTGTGTGTCTCAGGCTCTATTCGAATGGTGAAGGGAGAGGGAATGCCTCAATACAGAAATCCATTTGAGAAGGGAGACCTTTACCTTAAGTTTGACGTCCAGTTCCCTGAAAACAACTGGATTAGCCCAGAAAAACTTAATGTGAGTCGCACTTGTTCAGACATTCTGATTTGCACATTTTAAACTCCAGTCTGCTCAAATGATTTCAGTGTCGCTGTGTATTTTCTAATGATTGATTTCTTGTTTGTTCAGGAACTCGAGTGCTTGCTGCCTGCTCGTGCAGAGAATCCTGTTATTGCAGCAGATGCGGAAGAAGTTGACTTGACAGATTTCGACCGGAGTCAAGGATCAGGGGGTGGAGCCAGGAGAGAGGCCTATAATGATAGTTCTGATGAGGAAGGGGGCCATCATGGTCCAGGGGTGCAGTGTGCACACCAATAGAAAGACTCATACATAAATTGATGCGCACACATTAAAGCATAAATACATGAACATCCCTTGAGTCCAATTGCTAACACCATTCAAGACTTGACGCACATTCATGCACATTTCTCTACTTTCATGATACCCATGAAAAAGAGATACACACAAATACATATACATTTCTATATCCACCTTCCTTTGTTCCGTGGTGCCCATAAGTCAGAGAGATGCTGGACTTGTGATGGCTATTTTGTGTTTTTTGGACAGTAGTGCTCATCAAAGTCTCCAGCAAGAAGGTGGTCCCATTCTCAGAGGTTCACTGACTGAACTTGACGTGGAGCTCCATGTCTTCATCCTAGGCTTTTACCTTTCACTGTGGGAAACACCAGTCTAGTGTATAAAATGCAAATATTGTTGATTATCTTGTATAAGGTGTAGTTTAGTCTGTCACACACAAGCGCATGCTGCTTTCTTGCTGAAGATCTTGCACATGTAGATCCTGGGTCCAGGCACCATAACAGTTCAAATTTCATGTATGTCACTGTTATTGAAGTGCCCTGCTGACCTGATTACAGCCCAACAAGTGTGTCCTTTGCACAACCTGCTGGGAACCGCACATGGTAATAATCTAGCTCATCCTCAAAGGTGAACTCTCATGTTTTGAAAATGGGACTTGTTGGTTGTTTTTTTAGTTCCCAGTTGTCACATTGCTAGAATATTAAAACCCTGGATATAGCATCTGTCAGCCAGAAACCATGTTTTCTTAGTTTGGAATTAAAGCTTTTTTGTCTTTGGTTTTAATGTTAGTGTGTTCGAGACCACAGGATGTGAACCTAAGATGTGTACTCTTCATTTGGGGCACACTTGTGTAATTTGTATGTATGTGTGTAACACAGCAGCTCAGTGTGTTGGAGCTACTGTGGAACGTTCTGGCTTATTAGGTATTCCTACTTTGTGTCGGACTGCAGTGTGAGTGGATGTTATATAAGATCAATTAAAGAGGAAATAACTGAATGTTTATTTTCTGAGAATCTTTCCCATGTAGACAGTCTAAACCCTCCACCTTTACTCAACCGGGCTATGAGATCCTCCTCTCTTGCAGGAAAACTTCTGTATTATACATATCTCCCCATAATAGAGTTTTTAGCCAAGCTTACGTCCTTTGGCATGTTACAGTACTCACATCCTGTAAATACAACCTCAGTCCATAGGTGCATTCAAAGTCTACAACAGTGTAGTCGTAACATAATTACCAACAGTGTTCATATAAAGAGGGCTGATGGAACTATGTGTAGACTCTTAGCATGCACCTCTGCGACTCATTGTGTATGTAGGCCACAGGGGGATAATGTGTACACAAATAAAATGGGTCATTCATAAATATTACTGTTGATGCTTATGTTTGTCAAGATGATAATTAAACTGTATAATAAACAGTCACCATATGTTGAGACCTTTTTTTTAATACTTTATATGACGACGAACAGGAAGGCCACCATTTGCAATATCTACAGCATTACACACAAAAGCTTTATCAATGACTGATGCAGTTTGAATCATTAGAAAACCAATATGTTGTGCTACTTTGTGTTGAGAAGCTCAATGTTAGTGTCGACAACCTCCGTGAATATGGAAATTACAAAATATTCCTGTTTAACCAGACCCAGAAATATTAAGCAGCTGTAGTATCAGTCTTTGTCATCCTCTGCTTCCCTGATGGGGAGCGTTACTGGACCCAGGAGTTCCTTAAATCCTGCAGTATTCCTTAAGAGTGAAAAAAATAAAAATGAAGCGGAGAAATTGGTGGTTTCATCTATTTTTTCCCCCCATTTATTGTCTAATTCAAATAAATCCCTTACCTGTCTCTTTTGGACTGCATGACATAAGAGCACTCTCTTCTTAGCTGCTCCAGTCGCTCTCTGACAACTGTCTTCTGCTGGTTCTTGTCCTCCTGAAACACAAAAGTAAAAGTGTGATAATACAAAACTTACCAGAATATTGTTGACAGATTCCCATGTTTACCTGTGGTAGATCATGTGTGAGGTGCCGTAGCCTGTCTGTGTGTTTAAGGCCAAGCAGATCTTCCTCTGCCTTCCTGTTCTGGATGATCGACAGACGTTCCTGAACCTAAGACAAACGGCGTCAGAGCGAGATGTCAGTGACAGATGTCCCTGTGCTCCTCAGCCTCTCACTTAGAATGATCTGAGTAATCTTTTGTTGCGCTACCACTTTCTCTCACCCTCATCAGTTGTCTCTCTCTGTCTCTCTGCTGCCTCTGTTCAACCTTTCTTTGCATGTCCACCAGGTTGCGCATTGTCCTCTCTCTTTCCATTGCTGACACTTGTTCTCTTGCTCGCTCTCTTTCCATCAGTGTGCATTCCCTCATTGCCTTCCTCTCTGTGAGGCTACAGTCTACCTTGAGTAATGTGTAAGGCACAAATGATGAGTGGCATCTTCATACAGTAATGTTAAAAGCCTCTGGCTGCACAAGTGCTGCACAAGTAACAGCAGACTTACTGAGGCTTGCGAGGTATATATCTGGTCCTCAGAGTGAGCAGGTTCGGTCCCACTCAGGCTCCACAGCTGTGACTCTGTTGCAATGGGACACATTTCAACATCAACCACTTCTCTGTCTCCGTTAGACATCTCATTGGATGTTCCAGAGCAGAGCTGATTGGCGTGCTGTTGGACGTCAAGAGGTGGTTGTACGACCTGCAGAGTCAGTATTGGCTTCTCCTCCAAGGTTAACTAATGACAATATAAAACAAGGAAGGTATCAAACAAAATAGAATGACAGCAACACAGTGTTTTATGGTCTGTTATGCGCTAATGCTGTAGACTGCTGAGAGTACCTGTTCTACTACGCTGCACTGTTGGTCTGCAGACTGTGTGTTAGGGTGACCCGTGGACCCAGTCTGGAACAGAGTGGGTTTCAACTCTTCATTGAGGTTTTCTGCAGCAGTCTCCTCGCACTGTGTGTGTTCAGCTGTGCTGTGTATACCTCTGGTCTGCAGAATGCTCTCACCATCCTGGCTCTGTGCTGTGTCTCTGTCTGCTGCCTTTGCCTCAAAATCAGTGTCATTCTCTGGTGGTTTGCACCAAGCAAGGGTGATCAGTGAGCCCTGTTTCTCATAGCTCTGGGGGGTCTTTGTTGCACTGCACTCTTCCTCATCCTGTGCTCCCGTTTCTGCAGCAAAGTCCTCATGAGTATTACTCATTGCTTCTGACACACACAAGATCTCCAAGTAGGGCAAGTCCTCCATTGCTGCTCCACAACCTGGGGGAAAGCAAAACGTATTGTAATTGCAGTAGTAAGTGTACAGTATGTCCATATACAGTATGTTTGCCTGTTTTTGCAGTACCTGTGCAGACATCCTCTGTGTTAGTCCCATCTTCAGATTGGACATTTAGTTCTTTGCTGGCCCTTCGGACTGAAACAACTCTCACATTTCCATGTGGCTCAGTACTAGTGTTTTGGGCCTCAACAGGCCCATTGCAGCAGAACTCAGCTGTTATTTGCACCTTGATACTGCTTTGAGTCATGTTTGTATTAGGAATGAGTATAGACCCTGAGGTAATAGGGGCATCTGACATTAGGAGTTGGAGCAGGTAAGGGTAGTGCTTCGCTTGAAGTTCACATTCATACTTCTCTCGTAGAGCTTGGAGATGCTGTATACTCTAACAGACACACATAATTATTTTAAAATTCTTGTGCTTTATTATGGAATTTTGCTTTGGATTGGATGTTATGGTTGTCTTGACTCACCTTGTCCATTAGCGCTGGCAGTAATGCAGAAGCTTGGACCTCATGGAGCTCCAGAAGATGGTTCAAGAGGAGCAGAGCACAATCTTCTAGCTTGTCCTGGGACCACTTGGTTAGTGTGCTGCCTATTTGGGCTTGCATTTGTGGTTGTGTTTGTAGCTGAGGATAGGTTTGCTCCAAGACTAGCTGAGTCTCACTGTGTGACTCCAGGCTGGCGTGAATTTCACTCAGTCTTTTTATACAGATGTCCCTTAAACACACCTGCTTTTGACTACTTTCTATGGGAAACAAGGAATATGGGATTTAGGGGGAATAAAAGCAACCCAAATCAAACAAGCGGCTGAAAAAGAAGAAATACCCTCTTTTGGAGACACAGTGCAAGGTGGCCGTTTCAAGTCCTCTAGGGAGACCCCATGTACCAATTGGACCAGGTGCTGCCTCTCCTGTTCCTGAGTCAGCACCAGCAACTGCAGCACTGCCTGCTGGGAGAGGGCTCTATGTTTCTCTGCTGATAATAGTACTCTAGTGTATGCTTATTTACTTTGAGCATTACTGGAGAAAAATATGACCACACAAAAGAACAGCGTATACAATTCATGAATAATGTTATGACATTTTGCACTAATCAGATGTACAGTACCTGCTGTGGTGATACTGAGATGAAGTATTTCATTTGCTCTTCTTCTTCACCCTGTAGCCACAAAATGGCCTGCTCTGCTCTGCACAGACTGTTAACATGTGGCCTGAACAGGGGCAGACAGTATACAGCTGAGATTTGCAGTGTTGGACTCTTTATATTGTTATTTACTGGTCTGTTGGCTCACCATGTCTCCCAGGATTGCTGGGCTGCCAGAAAAGCGCTGTAGGACATTTTCTCTCTCTGTGCTCTGAGAGTTGCCAACCTGATGTGCAGACACATTAGTCTCAGGCTCTCCCCGTCGAGCCTGGAAAAGGAAAAAGAAAAATGGACTGTAATGAACTGGCTAAAGCAATATGGAAATCCAGGAGTGTCAAAATTTAGAATAAAAATGTATTTGAAAACAACTGATTGTACCTGCTTTTGGTACAACATAAGTAGGTAAATAAGATCATAAGTAAAGAGGATATTTACATGATTAACATCTCATATGACATGGACCTACCAGCAGCAAACAAGTTAAAATGTGTGTGATCTGAACTTAGATCATGTCAAAAGTATATACCTCTCATACAGGACTGTCAGTGTTTCCCTTTCTTGTTGATGAGATGTGTATAGTTTATACAGGAGAGAAATGGCAGACCAACATTGTTCCCTGGACTCAGGACAGGCCCTGCAGGAAAAAAGTAGCTGACTTTTGTTTGAGACACATTAAGCTAAAATTGCAGGTAATTTGTCATGTTAACTTGTACAGTACACCATATGTTTTTATACATAATTGAAGATTTTAACTTCTGTATAGTTAGTTTATAAACCAAGGAATATTGTTGAAAACTAGTTTGTATATTTATTTCATTTTGTTTTAAATTTACAATAATAATAATAATCTTGGTGTGTGTGTGCTACCTGTATATCCTGAATGCTCCTGGCAGCTCAGCCAAAGGAAGCATGTCACCTGACTCCAAAGCCTCCTCTGCAAGATCCTCCAGTCTTTCCTCTTCCTTGTGTCGTTGCCATGGCAGCAGGGTCTCCCAGACATTCAGAGCTGCAGAATCACCAACAAAAGTGAAGGAAAAAAAAAAAAAAAACAGGAATGTGAAGCATCAGGCCCAGTCTCATAATGCAGAGCTGATTCTACTTAGAAGATTGTTTTCTGTTTCATTGTGACGACAGCTCAGAGTAACTTTTGCTTACTGTAGTGTTCTTGAAGCATTTCTGTATAAAGCAAGTGGGTCAACACGTCATACTTCACTCCCACCAAGAGGAGGACGTCTGACAAGGAGACATAGCCCCAGGCCTGACCTCTGACCTTTGGGATTTGGCCCTGCCAGGGAGAGGCCAGTATGCTTTGCACATCTTCTGTCACCAATCTAAGGAGACAAATACATAATCATTATAATCATATTTAGCAAGCATGCAAAATAAGTTCCTCAACTTAAGTCAACTTAAAAGTATTAGCAGTGAAATGCAGCTATCAAAAGTAGAAGTACTAATTCTAAGAAATGGTCCCTTTTAGGTGTTAAATCATTGCTGCGTGAAGCATTTTAGTACTGTAGGTGAACAATGTAGCGCTAATGTACAGTTAAATTATAGTTTAAACAAGCAAGTCATCATTCTGAGCTTATTGTAGTGTTTGTTTTCCAGGTACAGCCTCAATGCCTCTGTACTGTGGTAGAGTCAAAGTATCTTGTGTGACAAAAAAGAAACGCAGTCTTCATCTGGGAATTTTACTTCAGTAAGCTTTTGTCTCTGTTTAAAGATGCTCACCTGGCCCAGCACTGTCTGGCTGCTTTCTTGAGCCTTTTCACATCTCTCACACTCCAGTGCTGCTCTTTCTTCCTCTCCCTCTGTGCACGTAAAGGTAATGATGGCCAAGTTATGATGAACAGAGAAATGGCCTCCAAACAGTAGAAAATCTGCTGTGCTTCAAACACATACCTGTGAGTTGTCTCTGTCAAAGGTACAGGACTGTGAGGATCCTAAATCTGAGCAGTGAGCTTTTTTGAAGGTATTAGGGTCTGTGTTTTGGTGCAGGCAAGTCAACACCTCAAGATTAATGTTTACTGGTGTGTCCATGGTATATAGAAGGTTGAGATTCCCCACATTTAGAAGCTGGAGGTCCCAGTACATCTGAAGATGATAAATTTATATTTAATTTATATTTATTTTTTATTTAATATAAAATTTAGACATATAACCATTTCATTAGTAAGCCTGTGAATATTCTCATTCATCCAGGTCATAGTTATCTCAAGGAGATTAAATCGAACGCAACTGGACTTGGTTATTTGTCTTTGAAGACGTTTCACCTCTCATCCAAGAGGCTTCATCAGTTCATGCTCGCTTGACTAGGCTGGGACTAGTCCAACTAGCTGGTGTAGAAACCCAGGTATTTAACCTCTGTGGAGGTAATGAGCCAATGACAACACTGGCCATGTGACTGCCTTCACAGAGGTTAAATACCTGGGTTTCTACACACATCGATTTAATCTCCTTGAGATACATTTCATTAGTACCTTTTCCTTCTTTTCCCTCTCCCTTTCCATTTCTAGGAGAACGTCCAAAACATTTTCACCAACACAGGACCAGCTGTTGTCAGCTCCTGCAATCTACACAAGACACGGGTACACAAGAAAATTCTTTAATGATAAACTAAAAATGAATCAAATGATAGATAATTTTTGGTTTTTGGTTGTTTAAAATATATATGAGTTGTTACCTTCTTCATGGCCATATATGCTTCATCCGTGTTAGAGGGAACGTGAAATACTTTGCCGTAGAGGAGACTCACATCTTCAGTGGAAAACTCATCTCCGACAGACATTCCCAGAGTCTGGTACAGAGCAGCGATACAATCCTGAGGGAAAACATTTGTAACTTACATATAAACACAGAAAACAAATGCAGTTCTTACCTAAAACATCTTACCTGCTCCATGTTTTCACCACTGTGGTGGATGAATTATACATGATATTACTATGGTTACAGCAGTCAACTGGACAACAGCTGGATCAAGTTACCATGCAATAAAAGTGACAGTGTATCTGTGAGGGAGAGAGACAGACAGGAGTGAAATGTGATACGCGGCCATGTGATACGTTACACCTGTGTGAAAAGCGTTTTGTAACATTCAACTATAAGTGAAAGTTGGTGGATCCCAGCCCATACATTTTAAGTGTTTGTGTTGCTTCATGCAATGAATAAAACTGGATTTAATGTATTAGATAATAGTAAATATATTAAATATGAATTCATTATTGCTTTCATTTATATTTAGTATTGAAAACTTTATTCTCCATATATGTTAATGTTATATATATGTTAATTTGTAGACATATTTCACATTTTTGGTTGTTCAGCTGATTTGCTGTGCACTGACTATTGACTGACTTTCTAGGTTAATCAAGCAATTGACTATAATTAATCAATTAGAGGTATACCAATTAAACACAGCGTCTGCATTATTTTACCCCTATTTTGTACAAAATTACAGATTACTTCCCAGGAAATAAGTCCTAAGAAGTGATTAAGAAATTAGACAAAACTGTAAAAAAAAAAAAAGAAGATTACAAAGATTATCCTCATTTTACGATGAATAATGACTTTTATCTTGGCTTTCAAACAGAAAATGAAGTACCACAAATATTTGTGAAACTTTTGTTTATTTGTAAAATGAAGAAGGAAAAAGGAGTACCTGAGATTATGTGGCTTACTGTCTTTACAGTCAGACATTGCACCTTGCTGAAATTGTACTTGTACAGTAAAGACATTTGATAGCAAATACTGTTAAAATAAACTAAAGACTGAGGACAATATTTCATAAATGTATCAAACAAAACAGGTAGGAACATTTTTTGGTTAATTGAAAATTTAACAAATTAGAAACTACTCTTGTATAGCATAAATATTCAGTGCTGCATATTCACATATACAATGTTAATAAAAAAACACACAAAAAATGCAGTATTTTTTCTTCAGTCATGTAGATTCATTATTTGAGATTATTTTCATTTCCAACTTATTCGTTATACAGCAACAAAAGCAGTGGCAGTGCATGTGTGTGTGTGTATACAAGTCTCCATTTGAATTATGAGTGGTTGCCATGTATGATCTTGGGGCACTTTTCTGGATGTATGCAGTAGTTGTTGTGCAGCACCAGACCCGCAGGACACTGGCAACCTGGGACACAGGGCTTGAAGCAGTGGCTCTCTATTACCCCCAGTGGTACAGCCATGTTAAAGCAGGTTACAGGGCACGGAGGACCACACTCGTCAAACACAAAGCCCCTCTCCACTGGACAACCCACAGCTGTGAAAGACAGCAGCAGACAACAAAACAAAGAGAGAGACGGAGAACATTAAGAACACTGAGGTGTCAAGGCTGATTTACCCTATAACTGTACTGGACCTCTGCTGGTAACCAGTTGGAATTGACATATTAACAGGTATCTGACACAATACAGTCATCTTTTACATTATATAGGCCTACTGTTAGTACAGGCTTTTCATTTTTATATCTTATTGAAATGCTGCGCATCAGTAGTTTATATTAGAAAAGGTAGAAGATAAGATTTTAGATCCAAAATGAGAGAATGAGTCACTAAGTAGTAATCAAGTAATAATGAATCTCAGTGATTGTTATGACTTTTTTATTTTCAGATGTAATATGGTAATTTTGCAACACGGTTTAGTTAAAAGACTTACTTATTGTACCTTTAATGGTTTTATTAGCAGTAGATGCTTAGATGCTCTGTTACTGTAAATGTTCAGTAGTATACCAAATTGACAGATGAAAGTAATCCCCAGATTCCTCCTGAACTACAGTGCCCATCTCTTTAGGGAAAGTACTTAACATTAAAAAAAAAAAAATTAATAGAAAATATTTTCTTAGATTTCACAGCAGG
The DNA here is from genome assembly GCA_036937835.1 of Pampus argenteus. NCBI lineage: Eukaryota > Metazoa > Chordata > Actinopteri > Scombriformes > Stromateidae > Pampus > Pampus argenteus. The sequence goes on from CM072869.1 coordinate 12,022,858, forward strand.
AATGAATGGGTTTGGGGCTGAAAGCCGAAGATGAGATAGAGAAGCTATCAATACTTTGTTGGTTTTGGTTCATAGGTGTTTTACTCACCACACAGTGATGGGCTCCTCCACTGCAGGATGACTCCAGCCTCTCTGCACTGACCGGCGTAGGCCTCCAGTGTGTCACACAGACACTCGTCAGTATTGGCCCCGCAGGCACAAAGGTCATACACACAGGCTCCGTACCACGGTTCAGGAGGGACTACGCGATGACAGCTCCTAAAGATGGCAGACTTGAGCACCTTACAGCGAGCATTAGCCCCCTTCTTGGCCTGGTAGCCTGCATCCTTACAGGGGTCGACATCCTCACCCGGACGACAGGATGACAGGGAATGGCTACCATCTGTGACCTAAAATGACAGTGGTTAAATTTGCAATTTGACTTAATTCATTTTTATTTTTAAATCCTAAATTTTCAGTTTCTTTGATCTATTGTTTTACCCTCCAGCTGTTGCCAAAGTCAGATTCTGAAAGGCTGATTTTTCCACTGGGCATTCGGAGGTCATCCTGGTAGTAGTTGTTGAAGTTTCCACAGAGACCACAGGTGTGACCTTTATATGAGCCTGGCACACTCACTTCTAAGTGTGAACGGCCACTCCACAGCACCTAAAGGTGAACCAGTTGGTGTATAACTGTGTGACTAATGTGGGAGTATCCAAACTGATAGCACATCCAATCACATATTCATAAAGGAAAGGAGAGATGTAGCAAACAAAAGAAAATATACCTTCAGTCCGATGTTAGTATTGAGTAAAATGGTGTTGGTTCGACGTTCTATGTAGATATATGGTTCTCTGAGGAAAGGCAAAGTCACAACCTCACCATTGACCTGGAGAAAAAAATGTGGTTAAGTATCATGACTGTACACACACACACACACACACACACACACATTTTACATCAGTAGTTTTACACACAAACCTTCACAATCCAGTCCTGCAGTAGCTGCACTGTGACATTTCCTATAAACACGGTCACCTCTTTAGTCCAGGACACACCTTTACGTCCACGATCATCGTTAGTGGCATGAATACTGCAAACAAAGAGGGGTTATTGAAAAGGGGATACAGCTGGAGTGTACAGTTTCACTTATTATTTTTATTATTTATGGAAGTTTGTTTCTTTATTGAAAAATCACATGAAATAGCTAGAACACATTTTATTGGATGTGCAACTAATGGTTATTTTCATTTTGAATTGTTGTGTGTATTAAATGGTGCAAAGTAGTTAAGAATGCACATCATATCTTAGAGTTCATAGTGACATCTTCAAATGTCATGTTTTGTCGGCAACAACAGTCCAAACCCCAAAGATATTCAGTTAAGTATCATGTATAATAAAGAAAAACATCAGATGATGAAATCAGCTCATCTTTGGCATCTATGCATAAAAACAATTAAAACAAATATTTCTGCTCTAATTGATTGTGTCAGCAAAATACATTTTACACTTCATTTGCAGTGGTGTTCTGCTATCTGGCATTACATTTGACAACCAAAATAGAATTTCTGAGGTCACTACATCCCATTTTATTAATATGCAACCAAATAGCCAAGTATTTAACTGTACAGTGGTTGCCATGGTGACATAGTTGCCATGGCTCACCTGAAGTCTCCCCCCTCACAGTCCTGTGCCAAGACATATGTGCACGCCCCCTGAAAGTGCAGCATGCGGCCATCGAAGGTACGGTAATGAGGGTCACCAAAGGCAATGCAGGTGGCTGGACGAGGAAGGCAATGAGGACAACACAAACCTGGTACAACCGCTGGCATCTCATCCTGAGGGCAAAACACACACACACACACACACACACACACACACACACACACACAAAGGGTCATCTACAACAGCTGTGTACCTATGAGGAACCCAGGAGAGTCAGAGTGGGCCAAATAAATGCAGTGTCAAAATGAGTGTCGATACTGATTAGAAATGTCAGGTATTTAATTATTGACTGAGTGGTTAGAACAGTGAGGCTGTAATACTGAGAAAGAGGGTGTGTTTTTTTTTTTTGTACTCACTGTTGCACAGGTGAGAGGAGGGCAGCGCTCGCTGTGACAGTGTACGTCTCCAGAGACACATGTACAGCTGGTGCACTCATCCACCTCCCACTGTTCATCAGACTGATACACTGTCCCCTGGTACAAACATGACACTCCTGACTCTACAACACACACAAAGACAGACAGAGACACACACAAGTCATTAAGCAGAACTTTTTTGGAAACATGGCCACAGATGGTCACTTTTTGGCTGGTTGGGATACCTTGGCATTCATAGCAGCATTTCCCAGGAATCTTCACTTGTTTCTGGCCCTCTAGACATACTGCCGGTACACACTCTTCAATGCTGCACTCAATATGGCCCAACTAAGGAGCACAGAAACAATAGGTTATTATTATTATTATTGTTAAAAGTAGATGGTATAAAGAAATAAGCCCAATCCAATTCTGTCAATCAATCTGTTTGAGATCAATAGGCTGGACCCATCTTTTAAATCACTCCTCAAAACTTTTTTGTTTTTTTTGTTTTTTTACTGATGTATTACTAGTTTTTTACTTCATCAGTGTTAATATTTGCTCTATCATATTGTTTTGTGAAGAATTTTGAATGTTGGTGTATAAACAAATATGATCATATACTTGAAACATTTTTCTGTCTGACTCACATTACAGGTGCATGTGACACAGCCATCATCACTGTCTGTCCAGCTGCTGCCGTTGGCCACACGTTTATTCTGACCCTCAATCACACATTCTGTATGAAACACACAGATAAATGTGTTACTATCAATAAAACCTTAAAGTCATAACACACAGGGAACAGAGGAAAGAGATGAAATATTGACTTACCTTTACACACAGGGCAGCACAAATCTGGGGAGGTGAACTGTTCATTAACAGGGCAAGTCAGTGGGGGGCAGATTCGATGCAGACAGGTCCACGTCAAGTCCTAAATCACAGACACAGTATCAACGCACTGCAAAATGTCACATAGTAGTTTAAACAGCTAAACAGTTAGATATCTATGTGCTGAGATGTCTGATTCAAACCAAAATCCACTTTCTCTGTTTTGGAAACCATTTTTGATTTGTTTACTCTAATTAGGCATAGGAAGACATCTATCAGTATTATTCATATTCCTTAGCTTAGTTCAAAGATCACTTAATTGTCACAAGAAAAGTGTTGTTGCTGCAAGACCTTGCAGTGGCAGGTAAAACAGGGGTCATCTGTGGCCAACACCTCATTGCCAATCAACGCAGAAGTGCAGTTACTGAGAGGCTCTGGACACACACACACACACACACACACACACAAATGTTCAGTGCTCAGGGACTATATTACAGTGTAATATACAATGTATTATAAAATACAGTTCAGTACTGACGTGCACAGACAGGACAGCAGGATTCTGGTCCGGAGAACAAGATGTTACTCTTTGGACAGTCAACCAGGCTGGGACACTGCTTTCGGTAACAGCGCAGGTGCTGTTCTCCGTCCGGCATCACCTGGGATGTACACAGGTTGGAATACAACTGCTACCATCGTCCTATCCTTATCTATTTCTATTACTACTGCTTCTACCTCAATAACTTAATATAAAATGTACAGAACATTAATTATCAACAATATTGATAATGTATTTTATTAATAATTTATGCCACTTATTAAACAACAATGTCTTTGCCACTTAATAAAAAAAACATTGGGCTCTGGGAATGAAAATGAAAAAAGATTTTCTCAATTTTGTAGATTAAACTATTAATTGAATAATCTATAAATAATTGAAGAATATTTAATAATGAAAAGAATTGTTAGTTGCAAGCCTTTCAGGTTTATAAGCATCGTACCTCACAAGTACAGATTTGACAAGGATCATCGGCTGGATGGAAGCTGTCCCCCGGGCCATACACTTTGCCCTCAAACACACAGTCTACTCAAAAACAATCATAGAAGAACATCAAACAAACACCAAAAAAGGCTGAACAGACCACCCAAAACTTCTAACATGAAACATACAGCTTAATTCTATTAGATACTATCAGAGTTGGGTCTCCAGAGACACTAACCCACTAACCCTAACCCTAACCCTAACCCATCTAAAAGAAACGTTATGTGATTTACTCACCAGCACACACAGGGCAGCACTCCCCGGGCACGCTGATGAAGTTGACACAGGGAGATAGACAGTGTACTTCAGAGCAGGTGGTTACCCCGTCCACACACATGCAAGTCATACAGGGGGTGGAGTCTGCAAACCAACTACTGCCCTCCGTATGCTCCTCACCTCCATACACACAACCTGAAAAACAAAAATTGAGCCACTAATAGGAATGTTTACTCTTGTGATTGAACCTCTCAGTGATCTGTAGTGTTTACCTCTACAGCGAGGACAGCAGGATCCTGGATCAGTCACCTGGTGCATACAGGGCAGCTTGGGACACTCAGGAGATGCACATTGAACCTCACCTGCCTGGAAAACTTGAACAGATTAGAAAATAAAGACAAGAAAGGTGCATTTATGGAAGAAAAAAATAACAGATTAAGGAGGCAGACCTGACAGGTGCAGGTGGAGCAGTGGTTTGAACGCAGTGTCCATGTCTGCCTGTCGCTGTACTCCTGTCCATCCAATATGCACACTGAGATTAGAGAAAGACAAGAAACAGAGTGAGAAGATTCAAGATTCGAGATTCAAGATGTTTTATTGTCACTCTGGTTGTACAAATACACTAGTGTAATTCCTTGGCTGGGAGGCTCCATTACAGAAATAGTAAATAAATATATGTAAGGCATACACACTGAGAATGCAAAAAGCAATAAAGGTACATATATGAAAGAGGGAAATAAGTGATGTTTCTAAATATTGAGAAAAACTTCTAATTTCCGGGTAAAAATGTAATATAAATTAGTAGAAACATGAGGCCTTCATTTATCAAGTCATTACGTCAGGTCAAGTAGTTAATTCAAGGAGTACCTGTGCACTCAGGACAGCACTGTCCTGGCTTGGTGATAGGTTGGACACAGGGTGTTGCTGGGCAGACCAGGGGAACGCAGGTGACCGTGCCTCTGACACAGGTGCAGCGCTGGCAGGGGTTGGAGGAGGGTGTGAAGGTGTGACTGTGAGAGTGAACAACGCTCTCATAGAGACAGGAATCACAGACAGGGCAACAGGTATCTGAAGGGACAGGATGGGAGCACTGCACTGGACAAGGTCTCTTCTGACAGTTCACCACCTCATTCTGATCAGAAGAAGTAGGAGGGAGAAGAATATTAAATCATTAGATGATTGGATCACTTACAACAGTTTGATGTTTTCTTGCAATTTAATAAGCATTGTCAGACTGACCAGACAGGAGCATGAGGAGCAGGGATCAGAGGGCGAAGAGAAGGACATGCCGGACTGATACTTCTTTCCATGATGTAGACAAATCCCTGTGCAGATGGGGCAGCACTCCCCTGGAGGGGTCACTGGGTGCATACAGGCAACGCTTGGACAAGATACATGTATGCACACTACACCGCCATTCTATATAGACAAATACACATTTCAGTTCAGAATAATTGCACAACTCAAGATAAATTGATAACGGAATGGTAGCTACGTTTATTCACGCACCATGCACAAAAAATAACCCTACTTGTCTTATTGCCACTCATGACAGGATCATGGTCAAATAAAAGGAATACTCCACCAAAAATCTCTACTGTCAGTAGCAAATACTCACTGCCTATAAGCTTGTAAGGTTGCTGTAAAAGGTTTTGTAGCTTCCTCCTTCCAAACACTCATAGTTTCCTCATAACACATTGTGTCATTGTGTCAACTGTCACACTTCCGACACTGATAAGAAGTTAGATCACTTGTTTGTTTGAGTTTCCAAATAATTTGTAATTCTGATTGCTTTCAGGATGACAAAGTGTATTAAAATATGTGCAGAGTACCAGACAAGAGCAGAGCTGACATTGATCTGTAGGGTGTTGGAATCGTTCCCCGTTGAAACAATCTCGTCCACTAAAATTACATCCTTCACACACTCCACATGCGCAGCTGTCCAGTGCTGGGTGTGGGCATGACACAGCAGGGCATCTTCGCTGTGCGCACACAACTTCACCTCTCTATTAAAAAAAAACACCTCTCTATTAAAAAAAAACAATAACAAGATACAGTTGCAGTAATGTTGCAGTGAGGTGACCCAAAGTTTAAATGCCTCTACCACTTACTGAGCAGGTGCAGTCTTGGCAGTCTCCTCCTGGAAGGATCTGTCCATCAACATAATTCAAACCCTGGAACTGACACCCTACACACACATACAGTGAAATATCTATTATATACTTGCTCTACATAACATGCACTGTATTAAGTTTGAGAGCTGACGTACCATCACAGACAGGGCAGCCACAAGGGTTAGTGACTGGGTGAGGACAAAGGGCTGCTGTACACGGCTTCTTCACACATCGCACTGAGCCGGACTGTAAGGGAATAAACATGATGTGTTGTCTAAAGAGATTATCCAGCAGAATATATGTGTGTGTGTGTGTGTTTGTTACCTGGCAGGTACAGTCAGAGCAGGGGTTCCCTGGGTCAGGGATGGACTGTCCATTAATGAGGACTGCACCATTATAGAAACAGCCTGACAGATGAAGACACATGTTCATGTTGTCATTTTGTAATCACGGAAATGACAAACCAATGACAAACCAATGATGATAAACTAGGAATTTGGGCATGTGGGTGTTTGATTCTGACTTTACATACGTTCACATTCTCCACAGCATTGTCCAGGTGGTGTGTAAGCGTGGCTACACTCTGCATAACAGGGTATTTTGGTGCAGACGACCTCACCACCGTAACAATAACATACACCACAGAGGTCATTGTCATCACCAAACTCAGTGCCATCAAGATATTCTTTACCATGAAACATGCAGCCTGCAAGTAGAAAATGAGAGACCGATATAATTGTGAGATACAAATTTGATTGTTCAATAAAAACTGTTGACATGGTTGATTATCCTACTGTTGCCGTCAATACAATGTATTACAATGACTCACCATCACAGGACATGCAGCACTGTCTCTGGACAGCATGATTACAGTTTGATGGCGGACAGCGCCTTTTCTCACACCGGACAGAACCCTCATGACACATACATACAGCACATGGGTCTGACACGTCATCCCAAGTCTCCCCGTTAGCTCGTTCTCGACCCTCATATAGGCAGCCTGCAAGAGAGACATATGATATAAGACAGGGGTTTTTAAACTGTTTGGGAACTCACAGTGAATGGAAGTAAAAAAAACCATATTCCATTAGTTATCAAAAGGACATCACATAGAATAGTCTAAATGTATACAATGTGGTTAAAGAGACAGTTCAGAGATACAGTATTGTCTATGTGATCAAATAATATAATCATGATCCCATAGGCATCCACAAATTAAACAAAACAAAGCAAGTAAACCAAGCTTTGTTTTTTCAAGTTTTGTCTGAGGGGAGGCCCACAGTCTCAGACTTTGAAAACCCCTGATATAAGAGATATAGAAAATATAGCGAGGCAAAAAATGCAAGCAACTGCATCAGTAACTATTTATTCCACATGTCAATATTGCCTTTTCCTGTCAAGAATTTGTACCTTCACAGGTCCGGCAGCACGCCTGCGTGATTGGGTGGGAGCATGGAGCGAAGGGGCAGGGTTTGCGTTTGCAGTGAACTGTCCCGTTGGTGCAGACACATGATCGACAGTTGTCGGTTGGGTGGTAGAAACGCTCTGTGTGTCTGTAGGGTCGTTGTTCATACACACAGTCTGACGGGGGAGCTGAGGGAACATCGGTGAAAACAGTCATCAATATGACTCAAATTACAGTTTTACTTCTGATCATGTGACATCATGAGCCAAGAATCTGCAGGTTTCAAATGTAAAAAAATTTAATGATCTGATGATGACTGAACAATTTTGTTAATGGTACGTGAATTATGAATTCATGCTGTGTGGGCAGATACCGACTGTACTTAATTATAATATAATCAATAATTTGATTGACTGACATGTGTCTGGCCCTCTAATTAGTTGTGCTGCAACTTTTAGGGCAGAGGAGATTGAGGATGTGTAATTCTTATTGGTTTATGAAGTCAACAGAAGTCAGAAGCCAGAAAAAAACGAAAAAAAAAACACAACCCACCTGTGTGGGTGTGCAAGGCCTTTAAAAACCACTCATTACTGCACTGAACTTTTCACTCTTGCATGTCCTTACCGGGACACTGGGGACAGCAGTCTGCAGGCAGCACATTCGGGTTAGAGCAATGCAGTGGTGGACACCTCTTCATCAGACACTGGACATTTCCATTCTATAATAGACACAACACAGACTGGGTTGAAAACAACTTGACAGAAAAACATAAATGTTCAGCCGTGTTGACAAGATGCTTACTATGCAGCTGCATGTCCTGCACTTGTCAGTAGGATGGGGAAACTCCTGACCATTGGGATACTCCTTCCCAGCATAGCTGCAGCCTGTAAAGCAGTATTGTCTAAATGTTAATATTCTGGATGTTTTTTTTTTGTAATTACTTATAAGTCATAATTCCTCACCATTGCAGTTGTTCTGACAGCATGTTCCAGCTATAGGTGCATTACAATGAGGATGGGGGCACTGTGCATGGTGGCAGTCAATCCTGCCGCTCACACACTTACACTCTTCACACACACTCACAGGGTTAGGAAAAGCCTCTCCATCCACAAATACACGGTTTTCAAAGGAGCAATCTGGTAAGACACACATATGTACAAATGTTTAAATTCAAAAATTTTAAATGTAGACTAGATTCATATTTGTTTCTGAGTTTGGTTACCTGGGCATCTAGGGCAGCACTCTCCTGGCGGCGTGTATGAGTTGGTACAGTTGAGTGGAGGACAGGGTCTTCTCTCACACTCAACAGTGCCATGCTGAGGAGGAGAAGGTGAGGCTGTGTCAGCCAGTTTGAAGGCAGACAGTACAGTGTATTGAATGTGAATGGAGGCATGCTCACCAGACAGGTGCAGATGTGGCAGGGCTGGTCAGGAGTGTTAAACCTTTGACTGTTACTATAAATACGATGGTTATAGGTGCAGCTTTCACACACTTCACAACAGGATCCTGAAGAAGGAAAGAGACAGATTACACAATCATCTACATACAAACAAAACTCAGACACAAACTCACGTGCTGTTACCAGTGATCTTGGTGGGATGCAGACAGCCACTGGGGGGGCACTGTGTGTGTGTACAGAAGATATCTCCATTCACACAGGTACAGCTGGAACAGGGACTGTCAGGCTGCCAATTAGAGTGTTCTTCATATTCTACGCCCTCAAACACACACACTGTAATGAGAAAGGAGGAATTATGTCATATCTATTCATTGATGAGCTGCACCTGCGTATGTGTTTGTGTGCATACCTTTGCAGACTGGACAGCAGAGATGTGGGTCTATAATAGGGTTGGAGCACCGAACAGGGGGGCACTTCTCTTCACGACAAATTACACTTCCGCCCTGTGACAATATTCATGCAAAGTAAATAATATGATACTTTTTCAGTTGAAATACAAGCCTACTTTTTGTCAGAGTATACTTTATAGACTTGCCTTACACCTGCACTGCAGGCAGGGTCCGCTCCCAGCAGGGGAGAACACCTTTCCATCAGCATACACTCTTCCGTCATACTCACATTCTACGGAATCACACACAAACAAATTTAGCATTAACAGTAACAGTGAAAACTACTTGAAAATAAATGGAAGATGACATGTAACTGGCAAAAAATTTTTTCTGGACAAATGTACACATTGTAAATACTGACCATTGCATATAGGACAACACTCTCCTTTGCGTTTAGCTGGATGACTGCAGTGTGCTGTGGGACATGATGCATCCATACGCTCACAAGACACTTCCCCTGCCTTAACATACAGAGACAAAAAGGGATTTAATGTGTCATTCTGAGCTACATTTTCACAACCCTATTTAATTTACTCCCATTTAGTTCTGAAAGTACTATAGGTTTTTAAAGGGTTTTCTTTGAACCCCTAGGTCATGAAACTTTACCAACACATTATAAGTCCAGTCACATGAACATCACAAAACATTAGATTGAACTCACAGAGCAGCGGCAGAGGAGGCAGGGGTCTCTCCTGGAGGGCAACTTCTGTCCATCCAGATACACTTTGGACTCATATTCACACTGCTCACACCTATAGGTCACATACACCACATGTTTCCAAAAACAGCTGTACCACCTGCACTTTCAAAGTAGGATTGTTATGGATGAGGCTAGGCAGGTTTGTTACCGTGGGCAACAGTCTCCAGGGTGATGCACAGGGTTTCGACAAGACAAGGCAGGACAGGTATGAGATGAACATGCCACATTTCCATGCTGGATGAGAGTGAATACAGATATAGTTTGGAATAAAATGAATCAGAATTGATTTATGCACAAAAATATTCAATTTAACGATGATAAATTATAGACATACCACACATGTACACTTTTGACAGCTGTCTTCAGTAGGGATCTCAGCTCCGTTAAGGAAGTCATGACCATTCACACCACAGCCTATAAGACATACATGAAGACATGTGTCTCTGTAACTCACAGAACACACACACTGCTACAGTAATGTAAAGAAATCCACCTTGACAAACTGGGCAGCAGGTATTGGGTGGAGGAGCAGCTGGGTTTTTACATGGGGTGTGACATTGCTCCCTCTCACAGCGAACATGACCTTCCTGGTGAAAAGAGAGAAAAGTATCACTAGAGATGAAGGTGACAGAAAAAAGATGAGAGGTTAAACTGGTAAGTATTTGGCATTAGACTCACCGAACAGTAGCAGATATCACAGGGATTCTCTACTGGTCTCCACTTTGCTTGGTGATCATAGTGGATACCAGAATGGATGCAGCCTGAATACATTTTTACCATCAGATGACTTTACTTATGGTGCAACAGACAACGTAAACAAGCTACTGTACCTACAAGTCATGCGCAGACCTCGTGTTGCTAACGGATTTAGGTGAGCAGTGACATAGACATAGACATTTGAGATATCTATTTTGTAACAGTCCTCTTACACTTTGAGTAGCATATACTTTAGTTCAAAGTTTGAAAGTACTCGTGAGTAAGTAAGTAAGTTTTTTATAAGAAGAAGAAGAAGTGCATATATATCAATTTTATATATTTATTTTTATTTTGATTGTTATTTATCGATTTGTTTGATTTTTTGTGTGTAAATCATACAAGTGTGAAATGAGCTTATGAGGTTAGACTAAATGAGCCCCTATACAGTACACATGTCTGTCCAATAGTGATCATTTTAATAGTCCTGACAGCATAGCCATGTTGATGTCATGTCCAGCAATTGATGTATTGCATCAAATAACTGGATCTAATTAATTAGGCACATTTAATGTTCTGTTTTCAATCTTTTTCTCTCATAAGGACATTTTTTCTCTGTCCTTACCTCTGCATCGCTGGCAGCAGTGTCCTGGTACAGTCTCCTTCTGTGTACAGTTCAATGAAGGGCAGGGCAGGGCTGAGCACTCCCTGTAACCACCCTGTTGCCAAAGGAAGGACACAAAGGTGAGGGTGAACAGAAGAAAAAAAAAAGGGACCATTCAGCCATTCATTCATTAATATATGTTTGTGATAGTGTTGGAGTAACTCAAATACTCACCTTACATGTACAAGTCTGACAGCCGTCTAGAGTGCCGTGGGACACATTATGAACTTCACCATCTGGCTCACATACTGAAGACAAGACAGGCGTTTAGTGTACCGTATACATATTTTTGAGCTTAGGATGCGTGACTGTGAGTGATGAAGTAGCAGGAGTGTGTACATATAATTTAAGAAAAGCTGAATGTGGAAATATGTTTGAATATTCCAGCTGGTCTTACCCTCCACCCTCACTGTCTATCTGCAGATTTTCTTCACGTTTTCACTATAAGTCACTGGGGAACATCTGACTCTGCTCTTTCTCCAGTAATGACAGAACAGTGTGGTTCTGATGTTATATACACATGTTCACTCAACAACACACAATGTTTTATGGACTGTAACCATAACCAGAAGAGACTTCCAGTCATTAAAGACTACAACCGGCAAGTCTATTAACACTATAAAGAGGTTTACTGTAGGAAAAAAAAAAGACCATGGGACAGGTTTGCACTTTTCTGGAAGATTCTCTTCAAAACACTTTAGATACAACTGTCCAGATTATTGTGATTTACAGTGTAGTATATACCAAACACTGAAGAGCAAAGTCACTTGTATGTTTGGAAGTTTCAAGAGATAATTATTTTAATGACGACAGAGACAATGTGTTTGTGTGTGAGTGAGGGTGATAATCGCAGAGTGAGAGAGGGGCTAGTGAGGCTGCCTACTGTGGCAGCAGCCAACGGGCATTTCCTCTAGCAAGCCAAGCATGCAAGAGATCAAAGTGTGTGTGGGAGTGTGAGTCTGCAAGTGTGTATCAACTGAATGCAAGTGGAGTCTTCTGGCCTACATGCAGAAACAATTAAGGGAAAGATAGATGAAAAGGCAGAGACAGTGACAGAGAACAGTCTAAGGAGTTGAAAGAGAAAAAAGACAGACAGAGAAAGAGAGGAGGCTTTATGGGGACATAAACATCTGAAATGTGCACAATAGGCAGGACAGGAGTCAGGACACAGTTTACATAACTTTGTGCGAGAGGGGAGCGGACTGATGAAGAGAGAGAAAGAGGGATTTCTTAATAAGACCAGTTCAATATTGGCGGTGGTACACAGTTTCCTAAAATGTTTGTAAAAAAGTGGAAGTAATACAAAATATAAAAATAGTTTTTTTTTAAAATTCATCACTAAATCTGTTGGAAAAAGAAAGAAATCTACCTACAGATTAACAAACAGTTATATGAAAACTACAGTACCAAAACTTAACAGAAGGGGGCTTCAAACCTTGGTTTTCATTTCTGATTATGACCCACCTCAAGCATTTGAAAAGTTCTGGAGACCTGCCAGGTAACCAAACATACAACATAAGCAAACCTTCAAAACTAAAACAACGGTAACAAACACACATTTTTGAATAAAGTCTTTGAACTGAATCATTTTCACAACGTGGACCAGAAAGATTGGGCACCAACATGGACATTTTGTCATTTTGTAACACTCTGTGAGTCTATTCTAATCGACTAATCCAGTCTTGCACAAAAGTACCTGTCTCAGCTATTTGTGACAAACTGGTCCTTTGTTGTTAGAGGGGCAGGAACAGTGAAACCCTGCAGGGTCAAGGGTCAAGATAAAACAAGACAAGACAACCATCTGAAAACTAGCTACTTAATATTAGTTGAATGTGTGTTGAAAGTGTTTTGAAATCATAAGCAGATTTTATTATGTGTTTTTCCCGTTAAGAAAGAAACATACAGAAAAAAACTGAAAAAGGAAAAACATACAGAAGCCAAGTCATTTTACCTTTACTGTTAGCTTGACATGTGACCTTTCCAGATGTGCATGTGCACACAGTGCTGGGGTCAATCTGCCAGCGCTGACCATCCTCCACCTCACGTCCCTCCCACACACATTGCTGCCTCACACACTGACATCCCTCCAGATAATGTACACGTGACTGTAAGTCTGCATTCTGTTACAAAACAAAAGAAAATGATCATACGTCAACTCATATTACATCATATCAATTTTCACGAAAAGCCATTTATTAAAAAAGCTATAGCTACCTGAGCTTTGACCATGTCCAGCATATGAATCAGCTCCTCCAGTCTCTTCTCTAGCTTCTTTAGCCTATCATCTTTCTGCAGTTGAGAAACAGATTTCACCCCTTGAGGAAATGCTGGAGGCCCCAATACCACTCCTCTTTGCAGCTGGTCACTCTGGACATCACGGGAATAATGGCTGGTTTGGTCCTGTGGCCTTTGACTTGTTTGAGGTTTACTGGTGGAAGTCTCCTGCTGCAACATTTGACTGCTGTCTGTCCGAGAATGAGGGAATAAAACATTCCTGAATAATTCTTGAATTATTAAAAAAAACACTTTGAGCCTAAACAAACATCCAGGAAAGCATCAAAATTAAGACTCACACTGAGGAATAATGAACTAACTGTTTGGGAGACTTTCTGCCCAAGGGCCAAAAGATATGATCTACAATAATGCACATCAACCCTTTACCTGAGTTTAACTTTATATGACAGTAAGAGGAGTTTCTTGCTGTTTGGGATTCCAGGCAGAGGTGAAAAATAAAGTGATTTACTCACTTCTATAGCTGTTTATAGCAAGAGAGCTCTTCAATGACATATAAGTCTCCATATAAGAGAGATGCACATGTATAGACACACAAGCCTGCATACACAGAAAGTCAATCATTGCTTTCCAGTTAGCTTTAAAATGTTTACTATAAATGTTGTGTCTCATATTATTTTCTATTCTTGTTCTGTGCTCATGTGGAAAACATTATTTGTCATTTGAATAATTCACAATCTCACTCAGTCTTGATGTAGATACAATTTCTTTACCTATATTGTTGTCACAGTGCCATGGGCGCCTTAGATATGCTTTCATAGAAATCTCAGCTGTCTTCAAATGTCCCTGAATTCATGAAGAAACACAGAACTGGTCACATACAGTATTTTACAATATTTTTACAGAAGGATTATATATATATATTTCAATAATATAATGTATATATATATATATATATATATATATATATATATATATATATATATATAAATAATATAATGTATATATATATATATTTCAATAATATAATGTATATATATATATAATGTTGTCCTTTCATATTTAAAAACTCACACTAAATTTGCTGTCTTTCTTTCCAGGTGTGCTGGCAAGCGTGATGCCAACATCTTGAGGCAGTTCCAGGTTGATCTTCTCTTCACTTTTTATTGGTATAACCACAGCTTCTTGACAGTCTACAAAAAAAGCCAGTCTATGAGGCTCCAGGCTCACAGCCAACTGTACCCAGTCCTGCCTGGAGAAGGGGTTTCTCCTGGGGAAGTGAAAGCTAGTAAGGCCCTCAACTCCTCCACCAGACTGGTAGTCCAATCGCAGAGTGTTATTGAGGGTGGAGGAGATGATTTGGAGAATGGGTGAGGATGAAGAGGAAAGAGAAAAAAGGGTGGCACTGGAGCTCACTGCCTGGTGTCCCACCAAATGCACCCCCATGCTGCCCTGAAGGTTGGAGTACAGAAAGTGGGAATATTCGCGAGGGAGGATCAAGTGGGGTGCTCTGGGACGTATTCTGTATGTCACACTGCTGGGACTCTGCAGTCTGGCCACACCACTTATTTGGTGGGACATGTTTAGAGCTGCCAGAAGGTCAATCACTAAGAAAGAGATGAAACAGAGAGTCAGACACACATACACACACACATCCATACTGTATGACATCATGCTCTGTCTAAGGATGACACTGTGGTTTGTGCGGTAGGTCTGTGCGAGAGGGAACCACAAATGAAGCCATTCATTAGCTGGTCACACATGGCTGCCTCATTGACCTCAAACAGCACCAACAGGTCGGCCTCAAAATGAATGCAAGACAGCTCTTTAAATCCATCTGGAGGTAGCTCTCCTCTGTTGAATATGTTGGGTGCAATGTAACTAAATGCATTTTGTTCTTGGGCACAAATCATGGTGAGTACATGCATTATGTTTATCTAACAGTTTAACATTATGTTTATCTAACAGCTGTTACTTTTTAAATAAGGATTTTACACACAAAACATTAGATTACCCTGTAAAGTATGATGCATTGTTCTAACATCATTAGATCAATATGGTAATGCATCTGTAGAGTACTTTAATGTAAATTTGCATATTAATCCAGGACAGGAATTGAGTACAACAACCGTCTCAAAGGTCGGTGACTGGTCCTTATGACACTTTTGTAAACTCACCGTTGTCATGATTCGGATCAGGATGTGCATGTACAGACAGCGCCAAGACGCAGAGCAGACGTATCACCCACAGCATGAGCGTCCTCAGTTTGCTGCGCTCCATTCTCCAGACGCAAAAAAAAAAGGGAAAGCCTGGATGAAAATCCAAACACCTCACACAAAAAGCGTGATGATCATCGTATTTTGAACTGTCTACAGCAACAGCAACAAACTGTGCGTTCAGGATCTCCCTTGTTACTCCGGATCAGACCTTTCTAAAGAGCGCGCAGGGGAAACATGAAACATCTGGATGCAGGCATGGCGTCACTTCTCCACAGTCACTTCAACCCACCCCCCCGGGGGCCACATCTGCAACATACTTTCAGTGCATGAACACAAAAGCAGGATAGTAATGTAAGATTGATGATTTATTCAAGAAAATTTATTATCCTCAATCAAGGTGTCTGTTTTTGAAGGGAGAAAAAACCCGCATACAAAAAGCATTCAGGTGTGCAGTGTGTGTGTGTGTGTGTGTGGTCACCGGCTCTTGTCTTTAATCCCAGAAGGATAGCTCTTCGCCTGTTTTCCCTCCCCTTTTTGTTAGGAAAAAACTCTTTCTGCTCAGTGGTGTTGAATCCCAAAGACACCCGTTTTGGTAATCAGCTAAAACCTGGTCTGGAAGCTGGAGGGGAGCCACACAGAATCAGCCAAAAATGTATGTATGTGAGTGTCTGTGTACAGAGACAGAGAGAGAGAGGGTGGGGGTAAACACAAGTAGTCATGTTTCACTGCGTTTCACAGCCCCACTGTGGATCCCACTGAGTTCACCCGCTTGTCTCTACGCAGATCTTGGCTTTTCCATCATGTTTTTATTCCATTCATCTCTGCTGTGTTTATTATTTCAGTGCACCCTTTACAAGGAATAGCTTTGAGACTTGCCACACAGCAAGACAAACATCTGCCTCTCTGTCTTATTGAAATTGTGATGATAGGACACCCGTGTGTTTCCTGATGGACGTAGCAGGCAGGAGAGCCCTCTTCACTCTGGAGCCAGATTGTTTTCCAAATGGTCATGCAGCGATTATATCTGTTGAAGCAAGCCAGGCTCCTGCAACAAAGAATGAGACGGTGTGCTGTCACACCTGATTTTCACTCAGATTTCCCCAACATCTGTCTTCATATCGAATGAAAACTCATCCATGATGCCAGTTAGTCTGTAGTAATCACAATTAAAACGTTTTCCTACAGAGCTTTCAGTTCCTTTCACTTCAAAGCGTTTTCAACATACACCCAGTCCCCCTGAATGGTGTGGTACTTCCTGGCTGATTGACGGTTTTGATAAAGCAGTGAGAAAGCAGCAAATCTTTGCTCTGGGACTTTGCAGCTTTATTAAGGCAGTAAAATCTCCACAATCCAGAAATGCTTCCGCCAGAAACGACATGCTGCTCTCACAGCCACTTGTAACCAGTATGTCTTTCTCTCTTGTGTAGAAGAAGTAGATTAGTGTTACACCCAGATGAGTAGATGTGCAGGACAAATTCAGCAACCTCTGGCAAGAGAAAGAGAAGTAGCCTGTAGCCAGAATGAATGTGTTCTCATAATATTTTTAATGCAACAATCATTATTGTCTGATAAATGCACGTAAATGTCTCGATATTTCATGTTTGAGTATAAACAATTAAGTGTGTATTTTATTCTTAGCAGTAGCTGCTATAGTAGATATATCCAGTAAGATGTCTTTTTCCTCTTCAGCAATATCTCAGCTCAGCTTTTAATGACTGTCGTTGCCAAGTAACAACGTTACAAGAAAAAACAAAACAGGAAGTCGGGAGAAAAATAGATGTTTAGATGATTGTTTTTTTTAAAAACAACTCTTGTCTACATCAGTCATCTTTTAACCACATCTCTGCTGACATCCAGTGGACACGTCCAATCACAGCAGCATAATACAAACAGTACAGTACACTGCTCTCTCTGTGGTGAGATTAATCTGTTCAAATATTTGTCAGCTGCAGTTTATTAAAACAAAATGATGACACGAGAAAAGAAAAGTGCAGGCACAATCTTAATGTTTCAATTAATTTTTCTTTTAATGCTGCTTGAAATGCCACATTTAAACATTTATATGATCTGAGGAACGCTTATCTCTCTCAGATACACAGACTGTGCTGTCTTCAACCTTTCCCCGAGGCAGACGGCAAACACATCTGATCCCCCTGCTTTTCTTTTGATAATGGAGAACACTCACTAGTCTGCACGAAGCAAAACAATTCTTACTTCAGACATGCTTTCATCACAGGAGCCCTACAGATATTTGAAAACACAGTGTGCTGTCTTTCTGTGTGTGTGCCTGTGCATGTTGGGACAAGTGTGTAAAAGGATGTGGGTTAATCTTCAGAAGGTGAGCTGCCGATGTTTGATAGCTTATCCCTTGTCAGGCCCCATTAGTTGTCACTAATTGTACAAATCCAACAGACACAAGCTGTACATGCTCAGGCAACATGTTCTAACTCAAACAACACAGTGAAATATACATGTACATTTAAAAGTATGTTTCAAGAAACTGAGGCATATTTACCAAAATAAAATAACATTTCCTGTTATGTAACACAGCAAGTGGAGCTTGAACAAGAGCTGACTGAGGACCTTTGATTGCATGACAAACTGTGACTTTTGTGTCAGACAAATCTCTTAAATTCACTTGTGACCCTGGCCTCTGACCTCACCATCAGGTTCTTGCCAACTCTAATCTGATTGGCTTGGTCTTCTTCCCTGTCCTAGGTAAGCCACGCCCTTAGGCTTTAGCCTCTGAGCTGACGCTGATCCCAAGACACCATAATCTGCTGTCTGCTTTTTAATGTTTGTGGGGGTGTCAGTATGTGTGTCAGTGTTTGTGTGTGTAGCCAGTGTCTTGTCTTTGTTTCTTCCTAAAAGCTTCAGTGTGACCTTATTTGTGTAGGTTTGAGTGGCTTTTTTCAGGGGTGTTGTGTTTGTAAAATCAGTGATGCTGCTTCCACCACATGTCAGCCAGATATGGAGACTGATAGACAAGCTGCAGAGGATTTGACAACAACAGGTCAGGTCAGTCTGCTAAACAGCAGTATAGATATTTATGATAACGCTGATTCATTTGAGTGCATTAGTGAGACATTATATGTGTTTATTTACCTCACATAGGCAGCAGAGTTGTGTTTTGGTATAATACCAAGCGCTCGCCTTCGCATTCAAACTTACACAAACACCAGGGGCACCTATAGACTCACATGAGCATGGTGGACACGTATTCACGCACACACATCATGTTATTAAAATATATATCTGAAGGTGAACTGAATTCTGATCTTGCTCTGCATTGTTTTCCAAGTTAGTACAACTTCTGGCATTATTAAATATCTGTAGAAATTTCAATGATTAGAAAGTCAGAGCTACAGTGAGTATTGATTAGGTGCTGAACATTATCAATATAAGAGGAATCAGGTGAGAAATATATGAAGAGAAGAGGAATAGTAGTTCTCTCAGAGTGGGGAACGGCCAGGCAAAACCCCAATTAATGGGGATTTGAGGTTAATTATAAGTCAGACTAGAGTGTGTGTATAGTTGTGTTTGTTAGGAGAGGACTTTAACCTAACGATGATTCCTA
The DNA here is from genome assembly GCA_036937835.1 of Pampus argenteus. NCBI lineage: Eukaryota > Metazoa > Chordata > Actinopteri > Scombriformes > Stromateidae > Pampus > Pampus argenteus. The sequence continues at coordinate 12,042,456 of CM072869.1, forward strand.
AGATGTGTCACCATCAACTTAGTAGTAAAGCCCAGACTTACCCACACTTAGAAGGGGAAATTATAATCTTGTTAAGTTTTTCTCTCCCTTCATTCAGACAGAACTGGTTCCTGAGACTTGACCGAGGCCAGGAATGGCCCTAACTGACCTAAAATGGAGTTTGTCTCAAGCCAAGACTCTAGTCTGTGCTCTGATGGTCTTCCTGAATCTGAACACAGTCACAGGTACAGCCACTACACATACAGTCTTAGTTCCTGGCCAGAATGAATGCATCTCTCACCCTCTGTGAATGTGTGCTTTTGTATTTGCCACAGGAATGTCTGGGTGGGATGGCTGTTTGGATGGTCAGGATGTATTTGCAGCAGTCAGAGAAAACGGCCTTTGGGGAGAAGTTGTTGCTGAGCTCTTGGATGACACCACAACGGAGGGGGTTCATTGGATGCTGGGTGGAAAAGATGCTGATTGGTTTCTGTTGGATGGAAGAAACATTCGGCTCAACACATCATCTGAGAAGGTCCTCGACCGAGAAGTAAGTGTATTCCTTGTTAAACACCAATTTACAAGACAGTTGGAGCGTTCCTCAGAAAGCTATATATTTAATAAATATTTTATGTGTTCAATAGTTTCTTCAAACTAATGAGGATCCATTTAGCTGAGTCTGCAGGAATGATTTTGAATAGTGTGATCATTGCGCCCCCGCACAGTTGCTGCTGTCAACAAACTATCAGCGATTGAACCTTACAACCTTGTCCTTGGACCAAACACAATCTCTCTTACTGTCATCCTCTTCCCAGCCAGCTGTCCTACATAACGGCAGCTGTTAAAGGGTCAACCTGACGAATCAGGTTTTAAATACTTAAAAACCTGATATATGGACCTTCTTTGTCACATGCTGAGTATACTAGATATTGAAACGTTGTGGCTGAGCTAAATAAATGTTTTGGGATCATTATTTCAGTGTGTAGACGCCTTTCCGTAGGACTGTTTCCAAGGCGTTTCATTACTTATGAAAAATTAAGTTGTTTTTTTTTCTTTGTTTTAGTATTTTGGTGCAGTCATCAGATCTCAATTATGTGATCACAGTATTTGTGTTAAAATATCCTATCACACTAAATGAGTCCTGTCCTCCTGTTTCTCAGACACAGGGTCCTGTCCTGATGGCCGAGCTGTCATGTTATGAGGAGGACACACTTCAGGTGGGTGCATCATGTCTCTTTATCCTAACTCTTAATCTTAATTCAGATATTAAAATCTGCATTTGTCTTTTTTCGCTGGTGTTGTAGAGTGTGTACAGGATCATGGTGGAAATTCTCAATGAGAATGATAATTCACCTGTGTTTGCAAAAAACACTGTCCAGTCCCTTATTGTCAGTGAGGTAAGACACTTGTACACAAACACATATATAGTACATACACAAAACGGGGAATAAAGTTTGTCTGTCTGCTTGTCTGTGTTTTCCAGCTGATTCCAGTGAATTCACTAATCTTTACTGTCCAGGCGACAGATGCAGATGACGACAAGATTATTTATTCAATTGACCAGGCATCAGTAAGTTCTACTTTTACACCCTTAAGATGAATACAATTAAACTTAATCACTCCATCATTGTTGATATATATGTGTATATGTTCTGCAGCCTGATGCAGAGTACTTCAAAGTTAATCTTCCAAACAGTGGAGATGTGATCTTGTCCAAGGCTCTAGACTATGAGACCAAAACTCTGCTTACTATCACCATCCATGCCTCGGTAGGCTATGTACATATATATATTTTTTTGAATGTTTCCTGTATTCATACATTTATTCAAGTTTCTATCATCTTAAGTCATTTTCATAGTTTATATCCCACCAAATTCCTTGTCACTATTTGATGTAATGCCCTTAAAGACACATCAACTTGTGATTATCTCAGGAAATGAGCACCACTGAGCACTTCAACACCAGCACAAACATCACTATCACCATTTTGGATGGAGATGACCAGTACCCACAGTTCCTACCCTGCACACTACTCTTTCAGGATGAGACCAATCACATTTGCACCAGCCCGGTGTACACAGTCAACATCACAGAGGGGGAAGAGGTCAGTTGCTAAACTCTACCTCAGTAGCAGATATGTAATGACTACTAACTGGATTATATAGATACTTCCACCCTTCTTGTTTTTTGAGATGCAAGATGCAAGTTCCAGACAAGGTTTTTTTATTAGTTAGGTAGTGGTCATGTAAGATTTGTAGAGCATAAATGTGTGTCATGCTGCAGGACATTGTTTTGGACTTCTCTCCTGGTCCCATCCATGCAGTAGATGGAGACAGAGGGCTCAGATCCCCAGTCAGCTATGCCATCCTCTCAGGTACCACACATACATCAATATAAATATCAGTATGAAAATGGTCTGTGCTTGCATGTGTACGTCTGTAACTGTATTTGTGTCCATGCTAGGCGACGATGATGGGCATTTCTTGATGGACAGAGAGACAGGAGAGATGAGACTGATACAGGCGGTGACAGACAGACTCACAACTCCAGAGCTGCATCTTCAGATAATGGTAAGGTTAATAAACTCATATGTGAGTCACATAATAGGCTTGAAAAATACCAACTCTCCTTTTTACTGTACCATTATTCCTGCTCTATCTGTGTCTTGCACCCAGGCATACCAAGACGATGACCACAGGAAGTACTCTATTGCTACAGTGTTGGTCCGTGTTCTGGCAGTGAACCAGTTTTACCCACGATTTGACATGGCTGAATACAATGGCTTTATAACTGCAGGAAGGAGTCCCGCCTCTCTGGTCAATACCTATGGCAGCAAAGCATTGATGTTACATGTACAGGACCAGGACTTCAACACTGTATGTACTGCTACATACGCTCAAATCCTCAGTATTTGTATCATTTTTTGGTACCCACCATGTCCTTTTTATTCTCCACAAATGGGCAGGGTTTCAATCCCATGATCTACTTCACCTTCAGCCCTACATCCAATCACACAGACATCTACCACATCACACAGGAGGGGCTTCTGATTGCCAGGACCAATGAGCTCAAACCAAAACAGAAACACTTTCTCGAGGTGAGCCTCACTCAGTGAGAACAATTGTTTAATCTTAGTGCCATAACAGAACATTTGATTGTGATTTTCCATGTTTTAGGTCAATAACCTATAGGCCTATAATTCACATTAAGTCAGAGTATATTTGGCATCTTTTTTTCTAATTATACCACACCATATGGTGTGATTTTCTAATCATAAGTGTTTATATATATGAAAGGTGCTTGTGATAGTAAAGGAATATGTCTATACTTCTACATCCAGATAATGGCTATAGACCGGGAGTCAGGTGATGCCGTCTTTGCTACTGTGGTGGTGGAGGTGTTATCTGAAGGACAATTAAGTAAGCACACACACACACTTGTGCTCTAACATACTCTACCAATTGTTGATTATCCTACAAACAAACTAACTGTGCATATGTGCGTGTGTTTGCATACTGCAGTCCCCCACAGTCCAATGGGCGATCCGCGTCTCATAGGCTGCACTGTGGGCAAAGCGTTGTTTCTGAGCATGGTGTTCATGACCATACTTGGATGTATCCTGTGTCTGCTGATGTGGCTGAAGAAGAAATATAAAGGGCAGAGGAGCCCCCTGGAGAGAGGCTGTGTGGCCCAGGGCAAACACCCCAATGTGGTGAGCTCTTTTATTATCACATCTAGTTCATATTTACCAGTATGTGTTTGCCAAGATGTTACTGAAATATTCTCTTAATACTCCCACAGAGTTTACGATGGTTCCAACTGGTGAGTAATTTGTTTTCTGTTGTAGCTCCTCTTCATTCTTATCCTGTTGTCTGTTTTGTTTTTAGGTAATTCTTTATAGTATACTAGCTATAAAAAAAATAATGCATGGTTATACAACAGCTTGTTGTAGAATAGGTATCTTAAAAGATATTCAATATTTTACCAATTGTCAATAAATATCAAATTTTCCACAAAAAGGCCCAAACCAACAATGAACTAATAACAGGTAATGGCTGTGTAGCTAAGGCCTGGTATAGCATATTCCTCTGTGCCACAGACCTCTATTGTTGTAAGAAATATTACAAGCACATTCATGATTTTGGATCATTCCCACACAATTTGGTGCTGCTGTAAATACTCACTAGAGCATCAAATTTGTATTAATCCGTGAATAAAAAACAGGCAATATTCCTTCCTGTTACAGTAAAAATGGAACAATATATTTGTAAGCCCTTTTAAAAATGTTATTGGCTTGGAGTGCCACCAATGAAACTGAGTGGCAGACTGATTTATTGTGGGCTTTGGTCTTTTGATAGGACATGTTGACAATAGGAAAACAATACTGTAACTACAAATCAGATGCAATGATCTGATGTAGGTTGTGTGTGTTAAATTTTAATAAAGTAAATAAAAAATGTATATTTGAAGATGCGAGGAATCTGGAAAGTAACTCACTCACATAGCAATTCATTCATTTAGGCAATTAGTCACTCCCACTCACTCAAGGCTATACTGTCTGATCTTCGTGGTTATTAAAATGTGGCAATATCCACACAGCACACTAAATTCAGAGCGTTCACTAAACACTTGTGTATGACCTGATGACTCTGGTGGCTCCTCAGGTGAGTCACCGCAGTGCCATACCACAGATGGAAGACATACCCTTCAGCAATGAAGAATACGGCACCTACAACCCTTCCTTTAGCTTCACGGACAAACCTGGTACCTGCACCCACCAAGATCTTCCACCCAAAACGACTGCTGCACCTGACACCAGTTTCATACCATCCAAAACTGTGTGCAGCCCTGTGTTCTTCAATAACAATGTTTCTACACCAACCAAATGCCTCTCTAGATCGGCCACCTTTCTCTCAAAAACTGTGGAAGTGTGTCAGACTCTAGGTGCTCCTCCACCTCAAGACAAGCCCAGTTCACCAAACCCTCCACCTGACACAACCCTGGACCCCACTGAGGCCCTACCTAACACCAGCCATACCACTCCACCACCTGTTACCTGTCCTGATTCACAGGCAAACACCAGTGATGACCCTATTGGACCTGTCACCAGCCTGTCCTCTCAGTCCTCTCCATCTAGTGTGCCATGCAGTCATACTCGAATTGCCTCAGCAGAGATAGACAAACCTTTCAGCAAACTATGCGTGAAAACTCCCCCAAACCATCCACATTCACCTTCAGAGTCCTCACCCCTCCCAAAGGAGACTGGCATATCCCCACCCACCTCAGAGCATGCACCTTTAGAAGCCAAGCTGGTACATATAGATACTGATCCTGTTGAAACACCCCCAGTAACACCAGGGCCAACATCTACGACTCTAAGCACAGAGGTAGATCAACCCTCTACATCACTGGACCAACCAGACCAGCCGGTTGGAGCAGCAGAGGCCCCATTTCAGGACAGAAGACCCTCGACAAACTCAGGAAACACTCAGGACGGCCACAGTGTGGGGCATGAGGACGAGGGTATTCTGGGAGGTGAAGACGCAGACAGGAATATTGAGGGTGAGGATGAGTTAGAGCCAGACGAAGAAGAGCTGCTGAGAGTTTTGGCTCGTTGTAATCCCATTTTTATCACATTTCATAAGTGATGTCACTATAATATCACAGGCACTGTAAGCAGGTGGATGACACAGAGTGGAGGAGGTAAGGTGAAGATGGATGACACAGACAGCAGACATGTCATCGAACAAGAAAGAAACACCTGAATGTGGTTCTGCCGTACTGTACGTACTGCCGAGGCACAGAAGAGAACAGAGTACACACGCACAAGATACACAGATACACTATAAACACACACACAGTTAAGAAGATGAATTATAATCTCACAATGTATTTATACATATAAATTATGAATTTTTAAGGCTACAGCATAGTTCCACATTATACGGTTTGCACAGTACTGGGCTGTTATGGCTCACAATATATTGTCTTTGATTCTTTATAAACAATGAGATTGTAATTTTTATGAAGGGTAAATCCACAAAAAAATCATGTAGGGTAGAAATCTCTTTGTGTTGAAGAAGCCACACAGGCTGAACTTCTGACCACAGATTCCAGTCAATGATGTCACAGCTTGTGTTTCAACACATGCAATAAGAGCAACAGCAATTGTTTTTTGTGCTCCGCATGGTTTAATGTGGATTTTCTTTGCACACAAGTAAAGCTATTGTCCAACTGAAACAATGAGCTATGAGTAGTTATTCACACAGAATCCTGGATCCTGTTGGAGTTATTGCGATTAGCCTGGGTTAAGGTGTAGGGTTGAAAATGTTGATGTTAAGGTTAAGATGGAGATGGGTAAAGGCTTAAGCAGGAGTAAGAATCTGGGACCTTCTTCTCTGTCCATTACTAATATACCTAAGAATGTCTCATTCAAATACAGGGCTGGTGATAGAAAAAGAGGGAAAGCCATCCCCAGTAATTTGACTACTGTATTCTGTGTTCAGAATGTGTTTGTCAAGATTAGCTAGAAAGCACTGGCTTTTCAATTCCTGCAGATTAACCCACTTCGTCTAATGGCCTTGCGCATGCAAATTATGTATGTTTCTTGTGGGTAAAATCTTTGAGATTTATTTGTGATCATTAAAAGAAAAGTATTTATTATTACTTATATAAACAGGCTAATAAAAGTCTGTGGTGACCAGATCAATAAATAAATAATAATTTTCACAGGAACATAGTAAAACTAATTTAGTTCATGAAGACACTAAGCTTTTTAATGAATAGTGGAAGTAATAGTAAGAGGATGTTGAAATCAGATATCTAAAAATAACAATGTAAAGGGTCAACGGCCTGTCAGAAAGCAGGAAACGGACAATTTCCTAGAAAGACAAAAGCTGGGAAAACTGTGAAGGCTGTTGCTCTAGTGCAACACCAACAATGTTAATGTTCCACTTATTGCTTTGTAAAGACCAGCATTAACCTTTTAGAAAACAGAAACAATGAAGGAAATATCAGTGAAACATATCTGTAAATAATACAGAAGACTAAAAACTCCAATTTTATTTGTTTTATTGAGACATTCTCAATCACAAAAACTGGACCTGATTGTTAGAGTGCTCAGTTTGCAACAACTTATTTACAGTAAAGTCACTCGTGAAAGGCCTGTTGCTGCAATGAGCCTGTAAAAAAAACACCATGTACATTATAGTATACCATAAAAATTAGCAACAGTGGTTATAAATGGGGGTAGTGATAATACAAGCATAACAAACATGGAGGAGAAAGTGTTGTTTTAACTGCCTACAAAACAGGACAAAAACATTTTTGCTTGGCACACAAATGACTTAGTAGTTGGGCTGAATGAACAAAACTCAAAACATTGAAAAAGTGGAAGCTAGTCATCAAGAATACAAGTAATATATGTACACACACAGATTCACACGCACACACACACAATATTGAGGTGATGAGAAAGAAGAGGCAGCTTTGACAAAGCATCCATCCGTCCCTAAAGTCATCTTGATTCCTTCAACTAAAACACAGCACAGCCTGCGTTACCATGGATGCTTTGGGGGACCATTATAGCAAACACAGCGTGGTCCCACTTACGATACTGTATTGCACTAGTCCAAATAGTCTTCATTGTCACTGAAATTTTACATTTACCCACATTCCAAACAACCTGTACTCCAGCATTACCAAACTATGAGCAATACAGACATCAAAAACAAAGTACAAGTAAATTCAGTTTGGATCCAATTACATGATTAGACGAGAAGAGTAAAAATTCTAGAAATCAGCTTTACTCTTCACGGCCCAGTGCATTGCAAATAGAAATGGTTTTACAAACTATTCTTTATACTGCAAGTCTAAACTTATTTTTCTGTTACGGTTTTCATAAAAAAGGTGCAATATGTAAGATTTATGTAAGAATTCTAGATTTAAACATTAAAAAATAACTAAAATTATCAACAGTATGTGAAGAAGTAAACGTTTTGAAATTATGACAAAGACATTTACGTACTGTGTTGCAGAAATATCTACCGAAGGTAGCATGCTAACCGGCTGGGCCTGGCTCGCCCTCTCTCGTAATACCACTTTGTACCTCAGGAGGCGACAGTGAGTTATTGTAGCGTCTAGTTCACCCTCAGTCCGAATAAGAGGAGGATGAAGAAGTAGCACTTTGTCGACTTGATTAGATTTATTCAAACAAACGCTCAAAATTATCACTGCATTTGCTATTGCTTACTTAGTCATACTAAGTCGAAGTCCTAGTTACCTAGTTTGCTAGCTAACAAAGCATTGATAATGCACTATTGATTAGGTCGTACGTAGTGTAATGTAACAGTGATATGCTGCCCGCAGTTGGTATGAATACTAGAATAATGCCAATTCTTACAAATTGCACCTTTAACAACATGGCTATTTCAAAAAATAATTATTTCAAAAGAAAAAAAAAAGCAAAACACACTGTGTGTCCTTCACCTGACTCAAACAAGGCAAGAATAGTGTGTGGAAGCAGAGCAGAAGTTGGTGATATATCCCAATCTAGGCGTTAGTGAGTGTACAATGGGACACACTCAAGAAATCAAATAAATTATTGTCTGTGGTGTTTGATTAGTTGAGCTCATTTTGTTAAAAAAAACACTCCATGCACTGTCAGAGGAGTAAGGTGGTTTACAGAATGAACACAGTCTTTGTGGGCCAGATAGATGTTAGAACTCGTCGTGCCGAGTGAGAGCCTCGCCAAAGTCAGTCGCCTGGCTGCCCACGAACAGGTCGTACTTGTCCACGATTTCTGCCTTGGTTAGACGGCCATCCTGAAAGAGGGAGAACAACAAACATGGTAAGCTTATGTCTATGTCACTAGAGAAACTTCATCATTAGAAGGGCTGAAATTAAGCTTGTTTTTCTTAATTCCTTTGTTAAAGTCAAGAGTTAAAAAAAAGTATCAAATCAGATTTAGAATGGTTTTTCAGTTGCACAGTTACAGCCTTCCAACTTCTAACGACAGCAAGATGTTTTATTTATTTATTTATTTTTTTTAAAAACTGTGTCACAAACACACACGCAAACTTGAACACGTACTTTGTCTGCATCTGACTCATAGACCAGATGCTTGGCCTCGGCCTCAGCATGGTCGTAGTCACTGGGCAGGATCCAGTCTCTGGTCTCCTCCTTGTCCATCTTTCCATCTTTGTTTTTGTCTCTGAATTCAGTAAATTGCTCCCTCTCTGTCCTTACCCACTCAGGTTCTGTGGCGTCACCCTCCTGGTTGTACATGTCACCTAGAACACAAGGAGATAGGAGCCATGTTGATGATGTTTTACTTTACAAATGTGTGTAAATTTGGCCTAACAAACTACAACAGGCTGTTAGAACATACCAATGTACTCATCCAGATCAATTAAACCATCTCCATTCTTGTCAATGTCTTCCATAGTTTCCTACAGGAAGAAAAGAGAATGCAGGTCAGTGAAAAGAGATAAAAGATACACTGCCATCATTGTTGTCGTCAATTAGTGTTTGACACTCACCAGCACTACGATGTCTTTCATGTGGTCGTACTCCTCGGGGTGAAGGAAGGCTGTGAACTCCTCCTTGTTGGCTTTCATATCGTTGTCTTGGTTGGCCATTTTGAATCTCCTCTCATCGCGATCCATCATCTGCCTGTAGCTGAAGCCATCATCAGGGTCTGGGTCATCTGCAATTTAGAAGTCACAACTTTGTATAATTTATACATCAAATATATAAAATGAATATTGTCTGCAACCTTACCAAGAATGTATCCATATGTGGCATTCTTATACTCCTCCCATGACACCACTTCATCCCCATTGAGGTCATGACTCTTCCACTGCCGGTCCACGTCATCATAGATCCATCTCTTCTGAGCATGTTTGATCCACCTCTTCATCTCGTCAACAGTCACATAGCCATCCTTATCATCATCTATACGTTCAACCAACATGCTGCAGAGAATCAATAAAGATTTAGCAATCGTTCAGGTTTAGTGGTGTGTCACCTCAGGTGCTCCCTGAGGTAAAACTAGGTCATTGCCACAGCATGCATTTGTAGTAAATGTATTGCAAGCACACAGTATATGCACATGTACTGTATTCTTACCCAAGCCTCTCCTTGCTTTCCTCTGGTGTGAGCTGGTCAAAGGTCTTGGCCTCCTCTTGTCCCAGAAAGGCTTCATGGTCATAGTCAAAGTTGTCTGCATCGTCATGTTCACGGTTACTGAGGGGGTCATCGTGATGAACACGGTCCTTCTTCTCTGTAGGTTTGCTGGTGGCATAAACCACACAGAGAGCAAAGCACATAACTAGTGGCCGCAGCTCCATCCTGCACAAGTATAAACAGCGTCTGCACCAGGGGTGAAAAGAAGACCAAAAATCTATAGTTATTGTTTAAATAGTGCTTTCTGGTAAAATACTTGGTATTGCTCGTTTATCTATATATCTACATCTATATCAAACTGCCATGCAGACAAGTTCTGTCAATACAGGTCACAGCTTTTGACTTGACTTCACTCTGCATGTCTACGCTTGTTTAGAGGTGAGAGAGTAAGGACGTAGTGCCAGTAAATGCTCTGACAATATAAAGTGAATGTCTAACAGCTAATCTGTTCCATCTGACACAATCCCTTATTTGTTCTACCCCTGTTAATTTTCTGCAGTTTACATCTCATATATAGTAGCATTCACATGTAACATGTAATCATTCACATGTAACAATCTATACATTATTTAGCTGACATTTTCATACTAGATTCAAATGATAAAATATTAGGAACTACATTCAGTTTTAGTTTATTAGGCATGCCCAGCTAAAACAAAAGCAGTCTAATACAACCGCACTGCAATAAACCCTACATTTAAAGTTGTAACTAACAATTAATTTCATTATTGATTAATTATCTGATTAATCTCAAACACTGTTTCCCAAAGCTCAAGAGGATGTCCTCAGATGTCTTGTTTTGTCCCAGCCAAGAGTCCACAACCTAAAGATATTCAGTTTACTATATACTGTAGAAGGCCAAATAAACCAGAGAATATTCACATTTGAAATTTTAACATTTCTTTCTTTCTTTACTCCAAGACATCCATCTGTGATCAAAATAGTTGCAATTTAAATCAATAATTGGAAACTAATTGTCATTTTAGAGGACGTAGTTTGTGGTAGCATTGTATTATACTGTGAGGTGTTTCAAATATTTACATCTCTCACTATAACACTATACAACTCACAGCACCACACACTACAACCTCCAACATTACATTACTCTAAGATAGGATTTTTCATGTAATGTAAACAAAGTGGCAGCTTAGTGTATATTCAGCCCATTCTTTCAAGCAAATCTCAGGAATGCCTATAGGATTATTAAAAGGTCCCAGCCACCCCAACCACGGTCTGATTCAGCTGCTACTGTTTGGCAAGCAGTATCGCAGCCTCCAGGACCAGCCAAGCTTTTTCCATCAGGCTTATAAAAAAAATGGACACTTGCAACCTGCCTGACGTCATACACATAATATACATATAACTATGTATAGATAGGATACATGCATACTGTACGTTACACAGATATGCTCTTATGTCTTACAACTCCTCTTGTTGTTATATTTATATATTAGTATTTCTGTTACTGTTATTTTTTTCTTCTTACTACATTGTGGAAGAGCTGAAACCTAAGATTTGTACTCTTATACTAAAGTTATGAGATGTAACAATAGAAAAAATAGTTATGAATCCTAATTAACTCAAAGTACACAATTTTCTCAAGATATTCTCTCCTGTAGAAAACAATTAGAAATCACCTGCCCTCAGCCTATTTTGTTTAATCAAGCTAATTTATTGTCATTGATAGAATAGAAGATGCGTTGCCTCATAGAAAATACCTTCATAAAAATACTTTCATTAAAACACGTCCACTATTTCAGTATGACATCATAATGTCTGTGCTCTCACTTTTAAATGTCTCGTCACTTTAAATCTTCTGTATTATGTCAGTCCTAACCGATTGTGACCGTTATTTTTAAATTAGCTACCGTTACAATCTAAATCCAACGATAGACAGGCTAACACAGCGTTACCGTTACTAATTATCTGCAGTTTCACTTAAACCCCAAACACATACAACCAACTAAATTACTTCTCATGTTGCGTATTTTTAAATAACACCTACGGGATTTATACGTTTGTGTTAAGTTCAGCGTTTAAAATCACAATCTTCTCAGAAGCACTTACCGGTGTCTTCAGGGAAGTTCGTCGTTGCAGTTTTAGAACCCTCCTCCCGGAAACACACCCATGCCCTTCCTGTGCTAAAAAACTTACTGACCAATCGGGCTCTGAGGATATGAGTGCGATGTCGCACGCTCATTGGTCCACATTCACGAGAGCATCGGTGATTGGATTGGCCGAGAACCGCCACGTCCTCAAAGTCAACAAAACCTCGTTCATTCATAAAAACTGACTCTACAACTGGTACGCTGTACAAAAAAGATCAAACTCAGTGCTTTTTGTTTCATATTTTAATGAAAAACAGACAAACACTAGAAACTGCAGCAGAAATTATTTTTTGACCCATACTAATGTAGATCTGGAAGCAATGGGTCTACATCACGAATAGTACAAGCAGTGGCGCAAAAAGTGGGTATGCACTATATGCGGCGCATAGGGGCGCCGCGTTAGAGGGGGCGCCAAAGCGATGGGGGAACAATAATTTCGAGTCGGCATTTTCTGTATTTAACAGCTGTTTGTGTATGTGTAAATGATATGATCAATAACAGAGGGGCATGTCACTAATTAGGCGCCCCTTCGCTCCCTCACCTCTCCTCTCCTCCTCTCCCACACACACACACACACACACACACACACACACACACACACACACACACTATAAGCGTTCCAGTGCGCGCCCCTCCGGGCACGCGCTGGCGCGGTTTTTTTTCCATTCATTTGAATCGCGTTGTCACAGCTAAAGATGGAGAGGCAGAAAAAAAGCTGTCCAGAGCACAAAGCAGAAAACGGAAGAGGGAGAAGGAGAAAGGTTTTGAGGGGATGAAAAAAAGCTTTTCGAGGTGGTTGAAAGACAGTGGTTAAGTTATGTCAGTGTATCAAGAGGAGGCTTGTAAATATTCAGGATAGCAAAGCTACTAGCAAAACGACAGGTCCAACTGTGGGAGGAAGGACTTGATACACGTTCTTCATTCTTTCAAAACTTCACTTTATTTAGATGTCAGGAATATGGTTTCATTTAGTGACGTTTTAGATTCGTTTCCAATGAGATATTATTGATATAACTGCCTCTGTGTCAGTTGATGTTTAATATAAGTTCCTACTTATTTTGTTTTTGGTTCCTACCTACCTGCATGTAAGTTAATGATGATGATAATTCCAGCACTGGTCATCATAAAAAGGAACCAGAGAGGCACTTTAGGTGCATGGTTTTCAATGTTATTGTCGACACAGTCCTGCAAGAGTTGTCTGACAGGTTTTCCAATCTTCAGCTTGTGTCTGAGAAATTTAAATTCATCACTAAAATGGAGCACATGACACAAGCTGAGCTGGAGGAATCAGTTACCAGATATGCCCTGACTACCTGTGATGTTTCCAGAGATATCATTCAAGAAATGTACCCAGCAAGCCGTCTACTGAAGGGTTACAAGGCTCTTGAGAAGTTGAATTTCCTCATACAGGAGAATCTTGATTTGGTGTTCCCAAATTTGACAATAGCCCTTAGAGTATTCCTGACCATGCCTCTGACGGTTGCATCTGCAGAAAGATCCTTCAGTAAGCTGAAGCTTATCAAAACATACCTTCGTTCAAGTATGAGCAATGATCGCCTGACCCAGGGCACGACATGTAACAATTTAGTGGTAGGTAGAGGACTTATTTATGTTATTACATTGTTATACATTATTTTTTGTGTTTTATTGAGCTGATCACCTGCTGTAATACATAAAACAAAAGTCTGTAATAAAAGTCTAATATTTTATAAGTCCATGAATAAATAAGATGTATACACGTAAACATTGAAGGGGGGGGGGGCACCTGTAATGTGTCTGCATATCCCTCAGAAAGGAGGTAGTTGCGCCCCTGCTGTAGGTGATCAGTGCAGTGTAACAGTGCAGCGCAGTGAGACAATGCAGTACAACAAATGCAGTGAAGCGAAACAATGCAGTGCAACAAATGCAGTGAAAGTAACAATGCAGTGCAATAAATGCAGTGAAACGTAACAGTGCAGTGCGTAAAATGCAGTGCAATAAATGCAGTGTAACGTAACAATGCAGTGCGTAAAATGCAGTGCAATAAATGCAGTGTAACGTAACAATGCAGTGCAATAAATGCAGTGTAACGTAACAATGCAGTGCGTAAAATGCAGTGAAATGTAACAGTGCAGTGCGTAAAATGCAGTGCAATAAATGCAGTGTGACGTAACAATGCAGTGCGTAAAATGCAGTGTAACGTAACAATGCAGTGCAATAAATGTAGTGTAACGTAACAATGCAGTGCGTAAAATGCAGTGAAGCGTAACAGTGCAGTGTGTTAAATGCAGTGAAACGTAACAATGCAGTCCGCAAAATGCAGTGAAATGTAACAGTGCAGTGCGTAAAATGCAGTGCGATAAATGCAGTGTAACGTAACAATGCAGTGCAACAAATGCAGTGTAACGTAACAATGCAGTGCAATAAATGCAGTGTAACGTAACAATGCAGTGCGTAAAATGCAGTGAAACGTAACAGTGCAGTGCGTAAAATGCAGTGTAACGTAACAATGCTGTGCGCAAAATGCAGTGAAATGTAACAGTGCAGTGTGTAAAATGCAGTGTAACGTAACAATGCAGTGCGTAAAATGCAGTGAAGCGTAACAGTGCAGTGTGTAAAATGCAGTGTAACGTAACAATGCAGTGCGTAAAATGCAGTGAAGCGTAACAGTGCAGTGTGTTAAATGCAGTGAAACGTAACATTGCGGTGTGTTAAATGCAGTGCGATAAATGCAGTGTAACGTAACAATGCAGTGCGTAAAATGCAGTGTAACGTAACAATGCAGTGCCTAAAATGCAGTGAAGCGTAACAGTGCAGTGTGTTAAATGCAGTGAAACGTAACAGTGCAGTGCGTAAAATGCAGTGCAATAAATGCAGTGTAACGTAACAATGCAGTGCGTAAAATGCAGTGAAACGTAACAGTGCAGTGTGTAAAATGCAGTGTAACGTAACAATGCAGTGCGTAAAATGCAGTGAAGCGTAACAGTGCAGTGTGTAAAATGCAGTGTAACGTAACAATGCAGTGCATAAAATGCAGTGAAGCGTAACAGTGCAGTGTGTTAAATGCAGTGAAACGTAACATTGCGGTGTGTTAAATGCAGTGCGATAAATGCAGTGTAACGTAACAATGCAGTGCGTAAAATGCAGTGTAACGTAACAATGCAGTGCATAAAATGCAGTGAAGCGTAACAGTGCAGTGTGTTAAATGCAGTGAAACGTAACAGTGCAGTGCGTAAAATGCAGTGCAATAAATGCAGTGTAACGTAACAATGCAGTGCGTAAAATGCAGTGCAATAAATGCAGTGTGACGTAACAATGCAGTGCAATAAATGTAGTGTAACGTAACAATGCAGTGCGTAAAATGCAGTGAAGCGTAACAGTGCAGTGTGTTAAATGCAGTGAAACGTAACAATGCAGTCCGCAAAATGCAGTGAAATGTAACAGTGCAGTGCGTAAAATGCAGTGCAATAAATGCAGTGTGACGTAACAATGCAGTGCGTAAAATGTAGTGTAACGTAACAATGCAGTGCATAAAATGCAGTGAAGCGTAACAGTGCAGTGTGTTAAATGCAGTGAAACGTAACAGTGCAGTGCGTAAAATGCAGTGCAATAAATGCAGTGTAACGTAACAATGCAGTGCGTAAAATGCAGTGCAATAAATGCAGTGTAACGTAACAATGCAGTGCGTAAAATGCAGTGCAATAAATGCAGTGTGACGTAACAATGCAGTGCAATAAATGTAGTGTAACGTAACAATGCAGTGCGTAAAATGCAGTGAAGCGTAACAGTGCAGTGTGTTAAATGCAGTGAAACGTAACAATGCAGTCCGCAAAATGCAGTGAAATGTAACAGTGCAGTGCGTAAAATGCAGTGCAATAAATGCAGTGTGACGTAACAATGCAGTGCGTAAAATGCAGTGTAACGTAACAATGCAGTGCATAAAATGCAGTGAAGCGTAACAGTGCAGTGTGTTAAATGCAGTGAAACGTAACAGTGCAGTGCGTAAAATGCAGTGCAATAAATGCAGTGTAACGTAACAATGCAGTGCGTAAAATGCAGTGCAATAAATGCAGTGTGACGTAACAATGCAGTGCAATAAATGTAGTGTAACGTAACAATGCAGTGAAGCGTAACAGTGCAGTGTGTTAAATGCAGTGAAACGTAACAATGCAGTCCGCAAAATGCAGTGAAATGTAACAGTGCAGTGCGTAAAATGCAGTGCGATAAATGCAGTGTAACGTAACAATGCAGTACAACAAATGCAGTGTAACGTAACAATGCAGTGCGTAAAATGCAGTGAAACGTAACAGTGCAGTGTGTAAAATGCAGTGTAACGTAACAATGCAGTGCATAAAATGCAGTGAAGCGTAACAGTGCAGTGTGTTAAATGCAGTGAAACGTAACATTGCGGTGTGTTAAATGCAGTGCGATAAATGCAGTGTAACGTAACAATGCAGTGCGTAAAATGCAGTGTAACGTAACAATGCAGTGCATAAAATGCAGTGAAGCGTAACAGTGCAGTGTGTTAAATGCAGTGAAACGTAACAGTGCAGTGCGTAAAATGCAGTGCAATAAATGCAGTGCAATAAATGCAGTGTGACGTAACAATGCAGTGCAATAAATGTAGTGTAACGTAACAATGCAGTGCGTAAAATGCAGTGAAGCGTAACAGTGCAGTGTGTTAAATGCAGTGAAACGTAACAATGCAGTCCGCAAAATGCAGTGAAATGTAACAGTGCAGTGCGTAAAATGCAGTGCAATAAATGCAGTGTGACGTAACAATGCAGTGCGTAAAATGCAGTGTAACGTAACAATGCAGTGCATAAAATGCAGTGAAGCGTAACAGTGCAGTGTGTTAAATGCAGTGAAACGTAACAGTGCAGTGCGTAAAATGCAGTGCAATAAATGCAGTGTAACGTAACAATGCAGTGCGTAAAATGCAGTGCAATAAATGCAGTGTGACGTAACAATGCAGTGCAATAAATGTAGTGTAACGTAACAATGCAGTGAAGCGTAACAGTGCAGTGTGTTAAATGCAGTGAAACGTAACAATGCAGTCCGCAAAATGCAGTGAAATGTAACAGTGCAGTGCGTAAAATGCAGTGCAATAAATGCAGTGTAACGTAACAATGCAGTGCGTAAAATGCAGTGCAATAAATGCAGTGTGACGTAACAATGCAGTGCAATAAATGTAGTGTAACGTAACAATGCAGTGCGTAAAATGCAGTGAAGCGTAACAGTGCAGTGTGTTAAATGCAGTGAAACGTAACAATGCAGTCCGCAAAATGCAGTGAAATGTAACAGTGCAGTGCGTAAAATGCAGTGCAATAAATGCAGTGTGACGTAACAATGCAGTGCGTAAAATGTAGTGTAACGTAACAATGCAGTGCATAAAATGCAGTGAAGCGTAACAGTGCAGTGTGTTAAATGCAGTGAAACGTAACAGTGCAGTGCGTAAAATGCAGTGCAATAAATGCAGTGTAACGTAACAATGCAGTGCGTAAAATGCAGTGCAATAAATGCAGTGTAACGTAACAATGCAGTGCGTAAAATGCAGTGCAATAAATGCAGTGTGACGTAACAATGCAGTGCAATAAATGTAGTGTAACGTAACAATGCAGTGCGTAAAATGCAGTGAAGCGTAACAGTGCAGTGTGTTAAATGCAGTGAAACGTAACAATGCAGTCCGCAAAATGCAGTGAAATGTAACAGTGCAGTGCGTAAAATGCAGTGCAATAAATGCAGTGTGACGTAACAATGCAGTGCGTAAAATGCAGTGTAACGTAACAATGCAGTGCATAAAATGCAGTGAAGCGTAACAGTGCAGTGTGTTAAATGCAGTGAAACGTAACAGTGCAGTGCGTAAAATGCAGTGCAATAAATGCAGTGTAACGTAACAATGCAGTGCGTAAAATGCAGTGCAATAAATGCAGTGTGACGTAACAATGCAGTGCAATAAATGTAGTGTAACGTAACAATGCAGTGAAGCGTAACAGTGCAGTGTGTTAAATGCAGTGAAACGTAACAATGCAGTCCGCAAAATGCAGTGAAATGTAACAGTGCAGTGCGTAAAATGCAGTGCGATAAATGCAGTGTAACGTAACAATGCAGTACAACAAATGCAGTGTAACGTAACAATGCAGTGCGTAAAATGCAGTGAAACGTAACAGTGCAGTGTGTAAAATGCAGTGTAACGTAACAATGCAGTGCATAAAATGCAGTGAAGCGTAACAGTGCAGTGTGTTAAATGCAGTGAAACGTAACATTGCGGTGTGTTAAATGCAGTGCGATAAATGCAGTGTAACGTAACAATGCAGTGCGTAAAATGCAGTGTAACGTAACAATGCAGTGCATAAAATGCAGTGAAGCGTAACAGTGCAGTGTGTTAAATGCAGTGAAACGTAACAGTGCAGTGCGTAAAATGCAGTGCAATAAATGCAGTGCAATAAATGCAGTGTGACGTAACAATGCAGTGCAATAAATGTAGTGTAACGTAACAATGCAGTGCGTAAAATGCAGTGAAGCGTAACAGTGCAGTGTGTTAAATGCAGTGAAACGTAACAATGCAGTCCGCAAAATGCAGTGAAATGTAACAGTGCAGTGCGTAAAATGCAGTGCAATAAATGCAGTGTGACGTAACAATGCAGTGCGTAAAATGCAGTGTAACGTAACAATGCAGTGCATAAAATGCAGTGAAGCGTAACAGTGCAGTGTGTTAAATGCAGTGAAACGTAACAGTGCAGTGCGTAAAATGCAGTGCAATAAATGCAGTGTAACGTAACAATGCAGTGCGTAAAATGCAGTGCAATAAATGCAGTGTGACGTAACAATGCAGTGCAATAAATGTAGTGTAACGTAACAATGCAGTGAAGCGTAACAGTGCAGTGTGTTAAATGCAGTGAAACGTAACAATGCAGTCCGCAAAATGCAGTGAAATGTAACAGTGCAGTGCGTAAAATGCAGTGCGATAAATGCAGTGTAACGTAACAATGCAGTACAACAAATGCAGTGTAACGTAACAATGCAGTGCAATAAATGCAGTGTAACGTAACAATGCAGTGCGTAAAATGCAGTGAAACGTAACAGTGCAGTGCGTAAAATGCAGTGAAATGTAACAGTGCAGTGCGTAAAATGCAGTGCAATAAATGCAGTGTGACGTAACAATGCAGTGCGTAAAATGCAGTGTAACGTAACAATGCAGTGCATAAAATGCAGTGAAGCGTAACAGTGCAGTGTGTTAAATGCAGTGAAACGTAACAATGCAGTGCGTAAAATGCAGTGCAATAAATGCAGTGTGACGTAACAATGCAGTGCAATAAATGTAGTGTAACGTAACAATGCAGTGCGTAAAATGCAGTGAAGCGTAACAGTGCAGTGTGTTAAATGCAGTGAAACGTAACAATGCAGTCCGCAAAATGCAGTGAAATGTAACAGTGCAGTGCGTAAAATGCAGTGCGATAAATGCAGTGTAACGTAACAATGCAGTGCAACAAATGCAGTGTAACGTAACAATGCAGTGCAATAAATGCAGTGTAACGTAACAATGCAGTGCGTAAAATGCAGTGAAACGTAACAGTGCAGTGCGTAAAATGCAGTGTAACGTAACAATGCTGTGCGCAAAATGCAGTGAAATGTAACAGTGCAGTGTGTAAAATGCAGTGTAACGTAACAATGCAGTGCGTAAAATGCAGTGAAGCGTAACAGTGCAGTGTGTAAAATGCAGTGTAACGTAACAATGCAGTGCGTAAAATGCAGTGAAGCGTAACAGTGCAGTGTGTTAAATGCAGTGAAACGTAACATTGCGGTGTGTTAAATGCAGTGCGATAAATGCAGTGTAACGTGACAATGCAGTGCGTAGAATGCAGTGAAACGTAACAGTGCAGCGAAACAAAAAACGTCAAAGCAGTGCAGTACAGTGCAGCAGTGCAGTGCAGCAATGCAGTGCAGCAATGCAATGCAACAATGCTGTCGGAAAGAGGAAGTCAATTAAGTAGCCTACCCATAAAACTCCAAACTACCCCTTTAATTCCTATTATTCTTAACTTTACTAGTTTCATACTTACTGTGTGGCACATTTAAATTGATCACTCCTCCTATTAGTACTAAAGAAACTAGTATCACTAGTAAAATATTTATGTTTGTATAAGTTTGCTGAATGGGTGGCTGGAGTAGAGTTTAAAGGTTTGTATGAAGTATAAAATGTAATATCTGGTATGTGCAGAACCACGTGCTTCTCAGGGCTTCAAGACTCACTGTTTTTTCTTCAGTTCACAACAGGATATATTGAAATCAACACATTTACATCTGCTGTTACCCACATCCTGTTGTCATTTTACACTGACGGTAAAACTTGAGATGTGCTACCTTTTCATATTTATTGGAAATATGCTCACTGGATTGATTTTGGCTGCAGCACTCCACTGAGAATCCCACTGTTAGACCACAACCTCATTCTCAATACTATCAGCCTGTTGTCATGAGGTTTCTGAATGATTTAAACTTTGTAAGATTTGTTAAGTCTTGAAAAATAATATTTTGGACCGAGTGCTCAGTAAGAGCTTGATAAGTTATTCATTAACTCAGTTATTTCACTTAGCACTTGTTCTGCTTCATAAAGAATTCATTCACAAACAGATTTCATACTGTAAGATGATATTTTCCGTAGGATTGATTTGAATTTCAGTTCCTTATTCACCCAGTTCTGCTTTAGTACAACCTGTTCAGCACTTAAAAATTTTTTTTTTTCCTTTTTAGGTTATGTGTTTCTTGAACTATATAGTCTTATTTTTTATACCATGATTATTAGTAATACATTTGTTTCTACAGTGGCCCTGAGAGCTCAACACACACACACACAAAACAAATGAAAATACATGTAACCTCTCTTTTCTTTCACTTTTTTCCCCTAATGTAATAGTAGAAATTGCTTACATCTTCATATTTGTATTGTTTTAAGAACATTCAGCAGCTAACTGCCTGATATTTCCCTGAGCAAACAGAAACAAAAAAACAGAGCTAAAAGAGAGTAAATATTGGACTTACACTCATAAGGTGGACAGAAACATGACTCCAAATGAATGATAATGTTGCTCCATATTTAACGGATGAGTAAATAGGCAACTGTTTGATTTATCAACTTAAAAGGTGAAGATATATTCGTGCCTGCTGCCCCCAAGTGGCCAAACAATCAGTTAATGCAGGTTAGAGGTGTCCCCTGGATTATTATTGACTGGGTGAACAGGGCTCAAGGATATTTTTGCTCCGAGGCCCTCCAGTGAGTTGACCTGGCTCTGGCTTCACGGAAGTAATAACACTATGTAACACCGGTTTTGTTATTTCCTTATGGCTAAGAAGTATAGAAAATGTCTAGTATTTCCTTCTCAAACTTTGTTTTTGTGACCTAGGCAATGATATTTTGAAATTGAGATATTTCCAATTCATTCACGTAGAGTTACAAAAAAACAATGTGTTTATCATAAAAATATACAAAAGTATACAATACAGCCACTGAGCCCCAGTCCCCAAATATAGTCTCCCATCATCGCATCCCGTGATTCTTATGTTGTTGTTTTTTTCTCACTTTATGTGAATGAAAATATACAAATTCTCCCGTTTTCCCATTGGAAATGGGCCAATACTAAAATACCAGTGTCCTGGTCACAAATGCAAAAATCTGAGAATGACAGCAAGATACTTTTTTAGATATAAATAAAATAAATAAATAACACTACACAGGGACAAAAAAAACAAACACAATTTTGTTAGACAGTGCAATCTTTAATTTTGGGAACCCATTTTTGCAAATAATTTCCTTAAAAAAATTACAGTAGAGGGCACCTGTAATGTGTCTGCATATCCCTCAGAAAGGAGGTAGTTGCGCCCCTGAGTACAAGCATGTTTTCTCATATCACACATATCACTGTATCACTATAGGTGTCACTTTCTTATTTCCTTTTTAGATTAGATATTAAATTCACTGATCTTAAGGCTCAACAAGGAAAGGATGGTGGCACATTGTGCAAGACAGTAATACCAACACTTATTATTGCTTAACTGTACAAATCCAACTGCTTTTAAATAGTTGCAGGGATGGAGACCCACATAGTCTCACAAATAGCAGTGTCTCTACACTTGTATCAGAAGGACATAATTTAGCTCAGCTTTAACATCTCAACTAACTGCTGAATCTTCCAAATCAGTGTTGTCTATCTCAGCCTCCATTTCTCCCTGTTTGTTGGCATTTTCTTCATGACTTGACTGACCAGCGGAGTCCCTCTGTTCATCACTATCACAACTTCCTGCTGAGATAAGACAAAAAGCATATTTTAACAAGGTTGTTATGGAAAGTTAACTCTTATACAAGCATCAGATAAGCAAGGACAAGTTGGTTCAAGCTACAGCTAAAAAGCAGCATTGTTAAAAAAATGTGTGCCATAGAACACAAGTTCAGTTAAGTGTATTAGTAGCATCAGACTTTACACCATGGTGAGTTTAGATGTTCTGACTGACCTGTATTGGTTTCACTTTCTTTCTTGTCAGTGAGGAAGATACGTTGCATCATAAGTTTCTTCACAGTGTGGCACATGTACTTGAGCTCTGGATCACTGTCTGTGTTTCCTGTAGACATATGGGAGCATAAGTAAAAAACAAACAAAAACAACAACTCAAGCATAACTGAAACAAAAAAGGAACATTGAAAGAATATGGAGCAGAACTTTACCTTTGTGTGGTTGCTCCTCAAATAGCACACATGTTCCCAAAGTGTCTTTGAAAAGAAAACAAGATAAAAAAAAGATGGATAACAAGAAAAAAATCTGTTAAATGTTTCTTTTTAAAAAAATAATAAAATCTATTATTTTCAGTGATGGAGAAAGTAGTCAACCTTAGTGCAATTGACATAAAATTAATCTGATAATCTTGATAATCAAATAATCGAAAGATTTGCTGGTTGCAGTTTCTCAAATGTGAGGACATGTAACTTTTATGTTTCTCATATGATAATAAATTGAACACTTTTAGATTTTGGACTGCTTATCTGATGAAACAGGACATTTAATACGATCTGTAAGAAAATGTTCACTATTTTCTGATATTTTATAGACAAAGCGATTAATCAATGATGGAATTAATCATTAGTTACACTATTGTATTTTTCATTTTTAAATAATGCTTCAGAAATATTTTTATTATAATATTAAAAACATGATGATTAAACTTTTGAAGGTGCAGTTCACAAAAGTAAAAGTACTCTTGAAAATGACTCCTTGTAGGTCACATAAAGTGTCATGTTTATACCATCTGGCAAGCAGTATTGCAGTATGTCTGCACTTTTGTTCTTAATTTACCTCAGGTAATTTTCTATTTTTTGACCTCTGAAGAGTATGTGGTAATGTGGATGACAATATAGTATTTTGGAATGACAATACTGTAAAATGTCTTAAGCATTTTTGCCCTCATCATTTTTTGTTTTACTACTAAGCCTGTGAATATTCTCATTTGTCCAGGTCATGGTTATCTCAAGGAAATTAAATCGAACGCAACTGGACTTGGTTATTTGTCTTTAAAGACGTTTCACCTCTCATCCAAGAGGCGAAACGTCTTCAAAGACAAATAACTAAGTCCAGTTGCGTTCAATTTAATTTCCTTGAGGTTTTACTACTAACCTTTTTTCACTGATTAACCTGGATTAGTGTGAGAGTTTGCTCATTGTTTTCAAGTTGGGTTTCCTCTGATTCACCTTATTTATTTATTTATTTTGTTTTTAAAAGGTTTATTCTTACCTTCATATTCCCCTGCAAACACATACTGTCCTACTTGCATCATGGGCTTCTCACTGTCAATATCCTTTAACACAAATGTACAAACTGAATAAGTGACGGTGCAGTGACAAATTGATGATCAGACTGCTTCTCTTTTCTCACCACCACGCAATAACAGTGAAAACTCACCAGTATCTTGCATGTGCCCCCACCCTTGAACAGATAGTCATTGTTTATTATACCAGAGAGCTCCACCACAACAAGCTGCTCCTAAACAGACAGACAGAGAGAGAGAGAGACAGACAGACAGACACGCGCACACACACACAGGTGGGTGGGGTTAGTGATTTAACATCATTTAGACTTCTTCCACTGTCAAAGGGGTAGAGGACAGAAAGGTAAATTGAGACCTAGTGAATTATTCCCTCTAAAAGGGTCATGAACTTCAAACTAATGGTCAGAAAATGAGCCAAAAGTGTGTTCAGTGAAACACCAAACGTGAATATATTCTGAGGGAACTCCAGTTTAAAGTAATGTTGAAAACGTTACTGAATCTATGGCTTAATTAGCTAAAAATGTCGGCTAACAGTTAACTATATGAAGCTAACGTTGCTAACAGATAACATTTCCACATTAACGGTACGTCATACCTCCTCTTCCCATTCGTCGTCCATATTCAAAATCCTGTTATAAAAAAAGGGACAACATAAATTTCAATGCACTATCCCTGTTTAACCGAGTTTACCTCCAATCCTCTCCCTTCCTAAATATTATTTAACAACTTCCGCGAATGTACGGTGGCCGAGCAGCGTTTATTTTTCGCTTGCTTCAGTTAGGGTTTATGACCATCGAGGGACGCTGTTGCTCAGTTTTACTGTATGTAGCTGAGCCATTTTCCTCCCATCTATCTATCTATCTATCTATCTATCTATCTATCTATCTATCTATCTATCTATCTATCTATCTATGATTCTGCTGTTATAAATATGTATGTATACAGATAAGTAAAGATAAATTAAAAATAGAAAAATTAATGGAAGTAGACGTTGTAGTTAAGAAAATATAAAATTATAATTCTATATAAAACAATATAAATAAGTGGGTATATAATCACTACAATATTTAAAAAATGTATTTAAAGATATTTGTTCTGCATGTATGTACAGTAAGCCTGCGTACACAGGTCAGCACAGTGCAGGTGATAGTGATTGACAGTCTACACAGTAGAATACATGGTTGTATTCCAACAGCTACTGTGTATGTATGTATGTATCTATCTGTTCATTCTACTTATGGTCCATCATGATTGGATCTAAATATTGGCTACCTGTAGGCACACTAATCTACATCTAGCATTAATGTTATTAATGTTCTCCTGCAGGACGCCATACCCGAAGTGATGAGATGAGATGAGATGAAATGAGACGATACACTTTATTGATCCCCAAGGGGAAATTCATCTGTCAGAGGCAGATGCAACAAAAATGAAAGGAAGCACACACATCAAACATATCCAAACCAAAAAAAAAGAAATAACCACATAAACAAGAGGCCAAATGAAAAACCTGACTGAATCATAATCAAAGTGCACAATGAGGAAAAACCATGAAGTACAAAGATTTATGTATGTCAGTGATATTGGTAGCACCTGAGGCAGAAGATTGGTTTTTCAGTTTTGTTGTGCCAGAATTGCAGTGAATTTGATTATTAATATTGTCCTTACTGTGCTCTGGTCTGGTGTCAGAGGTAGACAAATGCCTGAACAGAACAGTTCCTGGTGCACACACATCAAAGGCAAAAAATGTATCTCAGAGTTTGTCATTACAAAATGATTTCGATCATCAGGGCGGCAAGTACAACATGAACAAACTGAAATCCTATGGACATATAATTTATGGTTTCTAGATGTTTTGCAGTGAGGTTTTTTTTTTTGTTTTAAATAAGTTGTGGGTAATGCTGCAGCATTTGATTTGTTTGCAATGCTGTCAGCAAGTATAAATAAATTAAACTAATGTTCTGTTGCAGTTTCTGGTGAACATGTTTAAAAGCCAGAGAATACTTCACAAATAGAATCATAAATCTCCTTGGTATATTTTTCATATTTCTTCTCAAAATGACTGGTTTGGTAATATGATTTAAATCAAATATTCAATATATTTGAAATATAAAATGCATGTAATAGTCCTGATAATAATCGTACTTATTGATCCTTATTGGAAATATCTCTTGTTTCTGTTCTTTGCTTCCATTTACACAGGGGTCAAAGATCAGGGTCAGCTGAAGTCCAGCACCCCTGGAGCTGGTCAGGATTCATCATCTCACACAGGAGTTTTGTAAACACAGTGTTCTTCTCACCGCGGCCTCCATTTTGAAGGACCATCATACTGCCCCATTACGAAAAGCAGGACAGCTGCAATAAATTGAAGCTGTTTTAAATTAATGAAATGTACATTTTTGCAAATCCACAAAGTCAACAATCAACTAACATCAACTATCCCTTCTGACTTTAACACACACACACATGTTCATCAGTAAATGTTTTTGAATTTGTACATTTTTGCATTATGTTAAAAAAAAAAAAAGAGCAGTGAATCCTCTTCCATCTTCAGCAGCTTGAAGAGAGGTAAATTGTAGTGATACTGCAACGACTCGTGATCTGACAAAGCCAGGTAGATTGGTGCTGGGACATTTACAGCAACTGTTAAGAAATAGAGTCACGAGAAGACGGGGTTTAATATGAAGATATCTGCTTGCTGCTGGACTTTAGAATTGCTGCAGCTCCTCTTAATGAATTTGCCGTTTTTGTTGCTAAACAGTAAATATAATAAATGACAGACCACACACTTACTTATTTATCAATCTGATATGTAGCTTTAAAGACCTTCCCCCTTCCCATGTTTTTTGATTTGTTGTTTGATTTGTGTAATGGTGGAACCATACTGCAAACTCTGTGTAGAAGTGTAAAAAACACACACAGGACGCAATATTTATATTTACTGTGGAAGAAAATTTACTACTGTTTTCACGTCTGTTGTCTGGATATGGGATAGGAACGTGTCACAATATTAAATTATATTGTATTTTTAGTATTACAAAAAATATTCTTATTAACAAGACTATAGAAGAAGGTTGAGAAATGCTTTTTTCCCTCCAAACAATGTCCGTCCACAGGCAGATTACTGTTCATTGGAGTTGCTTGGAGGCCGAAGCTGTAAATACCTGTATAAATGTAAAGCAGGTTGATGGTGAATGAACCTCGCCCTTAGAGAGCAAGAGAGAGAGAGAGAGAGAAAACATTTTGAATCAGAATCAGGCAAACCAAATTAAAGGGGGTGTATATCCCCCATGTGCATTCTCCCTCCCCATTTCTGGCCTATCATCTATCTCTGGACCATGGGGTTGTCATGTCGACCAGCCCACAAGTTACTATGACAACGGCTGAAGGGGAAGCACTTGCTAGGGAGGTTATTGCCTCCTTGGGGATGTAAGAAGGACAGGGGGAATGAGCAGAGACAAAGATAGGGGGACTTGCACACACCAAAAATGTTTAAATGAAGCAAGAGGTCAAGTTGGAGTATTTTAGCTGCTGGATGTGTGTTTGACTTTTGAGGCCAGTTTACACACAGCACTGGACACAGTGTGTTTATTGAGATTCTCCATTGAAGCTTTGGATGAAGAGTACAAAGTTTTTTTTCTGGAATAGACCTGAACCTCTCCTGCACATGATGTATTACACTTCCTGCTCAGTGCCATACCCTCGGGCAGAAAGGGGCGGGGGTAAGGGAGGGAGTGACATTAAGGACCCTCCAAGGTGTCAGATGGGTCCCCAGCTTCCCCCACATTTTGTCATATAAATGTCATAAAGACAAGTTTGGAGTTGGGGAGCTTTTGGCTCTCCTTCAGCCTGGGGGGTATCAGAGTGGTTAATTGCCACATTAGCACTGACAGGGTAAATTGGTGAAAGGGCTAACTATATATTACAGTGAAAACAACAACCCCTGGCATACACCTGGGGGCATGGAAAGCGTTTTAGAGTACGGCCTATGCATGTTTGAGTGTGAATGCAAAAGAAAGAGTGTGTGTGTGTGTAAATTGAAAATGTAGATTTACATTTACATGAGACCTTTAATATTGGTAAAATATTTCAATTCTATATTTATCACCACGGAAATGAACTCAGTGACAGTCAGGGAGAGACTCTCCTTTCATATCTGTGCTGAACTTTCTAGTGCGCACATTCAACCTATCAGGAGAAATATTTTATTCTATTCTATTAATATGTGACTTCATGTGAGGACTGTTTGTGAGAATGCTGTGCATGTGTGTGCTGTAAGAAACAATGTAATTGTGATTTAAAAATATATATGACACACTCCTCGCTTACAATCATAGGCTTTAAATGTGTGTGTGTGTGTGTGTGTGCTCTCACCTGCCTTATCTACAATTGCAGATTCAAATATAAATGGAAATTTACATCAATAACCTGTGATGCAATAATTTGAAGGATAAAGCTTTTTTTATTATTGTGTCACAGACTTTAAGATTATTTGATTTTACAATGACATTAAATTACATAAATTATTTTAAGATGGAAGTAAAATCAACAAAGGAGATTTCCTTATTAGTATTTATTTTCTCACATCACATTTATTTACAGATTATTCTTTTACATGCTTAAAAGAAGCAAAAATATATTAATTATGATAAATATTCCGAAATATTCAAATTCATAACATAAAGAGACGTAAAGATAAACAGATACAACAGTACATTCTCAAACAACAGCTGCAATTAACATTTTAACATTTACATTTTATCTAAACACATAAACATAGGCAAGCACCTGACACACACACACACACACACACACCACACACACACACACACACACACCTATATAGACTGACATTAAAATTACACCACCATTCACTGTCATTGTCTTTTGCTGACAAACAAGACATTAAATTGTCACAGTTTTAACTGCAGCCATAACAACAACAGAAAATTCAGGCATAAAAACAACAGTCGCTGATTTATGTTTGTGATAACCTGCAATCTTTACTTGGTGGCATAAACTAGATAGACAATCACTTAAAACGGTTTAAAATCGTAAAACACAATTATTGGATGTAAAACAAACTACATCATTTAGTATTTTATTAATTGAATATTTAATATATTCTATACATATTTCTCAAATGAAAAAAAGTCAAACCAAACCAGGACAAACGCAAATGTCAGTGCACTCAAAACCAACATAACGAATTATTATTAATATTCATGCACTATTCCGATATGGCCTTGTAATGCAGTTCTTTCACGCAACAGTGAGCAGATAGTAACCTTACTTTTGTTACTGCAAAATATGCATTTTATCACTTGTGGTACAATATTCCTATATCTTTTTTATAGGGACTTCTTTTGGTGCAACACTGGAGCCTTTCATACCACAAACAGCATTTATACAATTCTTAAAAAGGACGAGGTCAGCTTTGACAAGGAAAGCCTAAATAGAGGAAAGGGATACTATGATCTTACAAATAAATGCAGTTTTCACCTTCTAAAATATGGACGATCGACAGATTGCACATCCAGCGTGAAATTCACAATAGTATTATCATAACAATAGAGCCGAGTGGCGTGGATGGGACGGCCGGCGAAGGAAAAAATCTAAAGGTCTTCTGTGATGACAAACATAGGAGTGGACACGTCATTTTAGGCTTAAATATATATATGTTCGTCTTCTAAACAGAGACAATTAACCTGCAACCCAGACTAACTTGCTTAATCCAAAATGAATCAAAGGTGGAGTGTCTCATTTCAGATTCAAGCATATTTAAAGCCAGCGATTCTCTCTCTCTCTGTCTCTCTCTATTGTTTAAATACATTTAAGCTTTATTTTAAAATCTCTTTGTCAGACATGAATATTTGGCAAATAGCCTATAGGCTTCAATAACTTTTTCCACATCATTTGTTGGCAAATCATTTTAATATTTCATGAAAATGTTGCATCTGCAGTATTGGGCATAATACCTACATGTAAACGCATAACTGGTATTTTATCTTGAACAAAATGTCAATGTCATATTGTTAAAATATTTCTCTAGGGCCTTATAGTGGGCTTGTGGTGCTCAGTGGTGAATCACGGTGACAGTGTCGCATTTCGTGGTAGATTGTCTGGCATCACAATAGTCCAGTTACAAAAGTGTAACTGTTTTTTTTTAATAACTACTATTATTTTGACAATACTTAATGATATTTTCTTGTCTTCAGGTATATTTGGAGATTTTTTTTGTTTTGTTTATATATATATATATGTTTGTCTTATTCTCCTCTCCTTCTAAAATGTATTATTGGGATTTTTTTGTAATATCACGTTTGTTATTAAAATTCTACGTTTCAGCGGTAATTTTACTTCTAAAATATTTTCCTCTGCTCCTCCTCGTCTTCTATGCGTCCCCTGTAGCCTCTCCCCCTCCCTCCCTCCCTCTCTCCCTCTCCTTCTCTCTCGCTCTCTCGCGGAATCCTATTGATCCAAACGGGCTAATTAGCGGTGTCTGCGCAATTACGCACATGCGCACTGGGCGTAATCTCAGCCATTTTTTGAAGGAAACTAATTAGCAAGAATAAAGAGCCAAGTGTTTTTCACCCCACAGTGATCAGAACTCATTCTACCTCTGGAGCTCGCACAAACCCCTCCGTCCCCCATCTTTCTGTTTACTACAGCCTACATGTAGCTTTAATTACACTGTTGTTTGGTAACAACTTGGACACTGCTGCTCTCTCTCTCCCTCTCCCCATTTTTTCCCCTTCTGGCTCCGTAAAAACGCAGAGGACCATTCATAAGGAATGAGTGGGCTCTCTATACGATTGTTTTCTGGACTACTACACATTCAGCGTACGGAGCTTTGTACCAGAGCCGCTGCAGAAATGTAAGTCTGACATTTGTTTACGATATTAAAGGGAGCTGGGAGGAAGCAACCGGCGGTGAGGAGGAAGGGGGGTGTTTGGTTTGGCCAGTGCACTGCAGCCTGTAATTCGCACAGATCGAGCTTTTTGTTGATCTGCTTGTGCATTGAGTCACCTGTTACTGGATTGAGAACACTATCGGTCTTAGTTTCGCTGAATCGGAGTGTGGTACGCTGCGGTCCATTGTAAACAAAGGCTGAAGTAGTCCGTGATAGGCTTCATGTTGGTCAGTGGCTTGACAACACAGGCAGAGACAGGGAGTGAACTGTTCAAGTCCCTTTCCGTCCGGTGTTCACAAACAGCTAATATGATTTCAGAATAATGCCAAATACAGCATAGTGACATTTATTACCTGTAGACTGGTGTTGGCTGTAAGCGGTCCATTTGGGTCCTCAGACAGTCAGCTGCGTTCAAAACAATATGTGTCCATGTCGAACTGCAATTGTCCACGTCCCTTAAAGACAAACAAAATGTATTTTTCTTAAGTATAGCCAGACAACTCTCCTTCTCTCTCACCCCCTCACACCCCTGTCTCTCCCCTCTCTCTCTTCAACACACACACGCACACACACACACACACACACACACCAGTACAAACTGGGATTCAGGGATTGCACTTTTTGTTAAATATTTGAACATCATTTTATGTTTCAAAAATGTCCTGTGCACACAAACAAAAATAACAAAGACGTCTTAAATAATTCTAATATGCATGTTGAATTTCAGGTGTCCTACGTGTGATCTTAATCAACATTATCAGAATCAGTTTGCTGTGCACAAAAGCATATGTAGACACATTTACTCACTCAGATGTACACACTACACACACACACACACACATTGTTAAATGATGGTTTCCCGCACTTGTGATCGATACAGAGCCAGGAATGCTTGTATAAATAGTTACATTGCCGATAGACCTAGGTTATTGATTGCAGTGTAAATGAAAATCTTTATCAGATTAGAGACTGTTCTCAGCTGCTGGCTGGCAGGCAGGCAGGCAGGCTCAGCCCCTCAGCGCTATCCAGCAGGACAGTGGACAGCTGCAGTGGGCAAGGGTCTGTGGCCTGTGACATAAACACAGTACATTAAAGCACTATCAGAGTGCCGATGTGAGCCATATATCTTTGAGCTGCAGAGAGAGGGTAGAGGAGGGGGTGGCTACAGGAGAGACGAGGTGTTGAAGAAGGAGGGAGGGGGTTGGTTGGTTGGAGGAGAAGGTGAAAGGGTATATTGAGGTCTCTCCTTGATTAAAAAAAAAGGTCAGTAATGAGATTGTAGGACACACACACAGTAAGAGAGATGTATCTCATCTGACATCCATTTGTCAATCACAAACAGAAGAGGAGTTTTTATTTTTAGGAAGTCTGCAGTTATTGCTTGATTGTGCTGGTGTGAATCTTCATGAAACATTAGTGCTCAATTTTTGGAAAATTGTATTTATTTACTTGAGTGTTTGTGGTCATTCATGTATGATTAAAATGTCACTCTACTAATTTCACTAAAACGTAATGATTTCAAAAGATAAGGAAATGCAATCTTAAAATCTGTAGATTTTATAAACACCTGACTATTATTGACTACAAATGTAAATACAAATGTGATAACTTATTACAAAAGGTATACATTATTTTAATGTAAATTACTGCTATAGTGTTTATGTATATGAGTGTGTTCATGCAGAGTGTTTTACTTGGGATGCACACAATATCATACACATACAATGTGAGGAGAGGCCAAAATATAATACTATTGCATCAATACTTGTGATTGACCTGAAATCTCTACAAAAAATGTGCAAGCTTCACACAAGTAATTGTCATATTTGATCTAAATTTGATCATACAGCTGTTTATTATATTGTGTCCACCCCATGCGTTTGCACTGTTTGAGCTAAACAGAGATCCCTTTGCCTCATCTAATATCTCTGTGTGTAGCAAAAGATGTAGAGACTGATACACTGGCTTTAAAAACTGTTCCTTTATCCGCTTTTATTTAAGTGTGGCAATTTAGTGGAAGCCCTTTAGCTCAGAAGCGTTCAGTTCTTTATTTAATCCTATCCCCTGAGGAATATTATAGACCTCCTGCGTAGCCTTTACCCACATTCCTCTACCTAGTTTAGCGCTCATGCTATTGATCTTCCCATTAAGGACTAACGCAAACCCCTGAGTAACCAGCCTCTGTATTGCACACTCTGAAAGCCGTATTGAACAGATGCTATCCAGGGACTCTAATCAATGCCCTCCACTGTTATGCAATATTATTTAAATGACTCATGTACTGCATTTTCTCCTTTTTTTTTCTCCCTTCACTCTTCTTCTGTCTCTGCCTGTCACACACTCTTCTTCTCTGTAAACTGAAACACACAGGTGGGGTAGTAATGTGTGGCAGCTGTAGCCCCTGGTATGGACAGCGGTGAGGGAGGAGGAGGGGATGGAGGGGGAGGAGAGGAGAGAGATGCTGACCTCAGTCCCCAGGCTTTATCTCTTCCTCTCCTGACCCTGGCGGTCATTCCAGAGCAGGGGTCATCCTCTCATACCTCAGCCGTGGCCCCTGCCAAAGAGCCCCTGACCCTGCCTCAGCAGGAGGAGGAGGGCGCAGAGGGGTCCCAGGCTAGAGAAGAGACCCAGGGAGGTGAGCAAAAAGAAGGAAGCCGGCATTCACAGGAGAATGGAGTGTGTCAAAAGCAGAGGATGAAGGAAGACTTCGGGGAGGGATATTTGTCAGGGCAAAAGAAGGACGGTGGGGAGGTGCCCGTAGGTGTGGGAGGGGCAACAGTTACAGGGGGCCTCCCAGAAGCCCTTAGCAGCAGAGGTGGAGAGGAGGAGACGGAAGAGGAGGAGGCCATCTCAAACCAAAGCCAAACCAAATCCAAATGTTCTTTATTACCTCAACAGAGCCAGCACAGCTCTTCTTCCAGCACTGCAAAAGCCAGTGGCACACTCGACAGCAAAATAGCCGCCTCTCCAAAGCCCTCTCCCACTCCGTCCACTTCTCCGAAACCCTCCCCTTTTCTTTCCACCTCTCCAAAGCACTTCACTTGTCCATCCTCCTCTTCTGCCCTGCTGAGCGAGACAGAGGTACAAGACATTAAGGGAGATCAGGGCTGGATTTCTGGGCTTCCTCAGAGCTTTAAATCCCAGCAGTCTACTCTGGCTTTTCCACTGGCAGGTACAGAGCCTGCCATTACACCTGCTGAGGACAATGGTCCGGCAGGGGTTCCTCACTCTTCCATTTCCGATGGAGATGGTGCCAAAGCTCCAGAACCAAATGACAGCCAGTTTGAAACAGAGGTGGATGACGAGAGAGACAAAGAAGAAGAACAGAAAGAAGCTGTCCTTAAAAACCTCAACCAAGACCTCTCTCCTAATTCACTGACTAGTCATATGACCATAATGCACTCACGCAATTCCTGCAAGACGCTGAAATGTCCCAAGTGTAACTGGCACTATAAGTCTCAGCATACACTGCAAGTGCACATGAAGGAGAAACATCCAGAGACGGGAGGCCAGTGTGTATGTGGCGCCACTGGGGGAAAATGTGTGTGCGGTGGTGCAACACGAGGTGTGTGTGGATATTGCAGTTCAGGGAAACCCCATCCTCGCTTGGCCCGTGGTGAAACCTATGCCTGCGGCTACAAGCCCTACCGCTGTGAGGTGTGTGACTATGCTACCTCGTCGAAAGGCAACCTCAGCATACACATGCAGTCGGATAAACACCTTAATAACGTTCAAAATGGGGGACACTCGAATGGTCACGTGCACACTTCTCACATTACCAACAACAGCAGCTCCTCCAATGGTCACACAGTGGATGAGCCAGCATACAAGCTCCCTCTCTCTATTCCCACACCTACTACCCAGCCCGCCAAGCTCACACCACCTGCACACTCTCACTCTCATGGTAAGCGGTGGCGGTGTGATGTGTGCGACTATGAGACCAGCATTGCCCGTAACCTGCGCATACACACCACCAGCGAGAAACACACACATAACATGCTACGGCTACAGAGAGGTTACTATCTATCCCACTGTAGGAACCTTGCTCCCCAGCTTAAACACATACAAAATACAGGTAAGAAATGCGTAATACCTCTTGATGTCTTCGAATGTGATGTGATGTGTTTGAAAACTGGTTAATGCTTACAGGGTCTCTCTCTCTCTCTCTCTGTGTTTCAGGTGGGGAGCTCTCCTTGAACATGCGACTGACCAGTCAACAAGTCGCAGAACAGCCAGTCACCCTTGAGTCTACGCTGACTCCTTCTCCCTCCCCATCTCCCTCTCCCCCTCCAGCCCCATCTTTGTCCCCCACTGGACCCCTCTCCCAGGGCGTGTTCCAGTGCCTAGTCTGCTCCTGCTTTTCGTCTGACAGCTTAGAGTCTGTGGAGCAGCACCTGAACACCCCTCGCTCCCTGCCCCAGTCTGAGTGGTGCTCCCTGGTTGCTGGTGGCTGCCACTGCAGGCTGTGTGGCTACACCACCCCCCTGAGGGCTAACTTCTCCTTGCACTGCCAGACTGACAGACACCGCACCCGGTACCAGCTTGCTGCACACCTCCAGGAGGGAGGAGACAGGGGTCAGGAGGGGGCCGCCCTTATTGCTAAGGGAAACCCCATCCAGCTGAGGTGCAACCTGTGTGACTATGTGACCAGCAGTTTGGAGAAGCTACGAGGACATTCCCTCAGTTCACACCACGAGGCCAGCGTCCGGGTTTACCAGGTCAGTACATAGACACACACGTTCACACACACTCCCAATAAGAACTCCTATTTCTTAAGAACTGAAGAACTGAACTGAAAGCATCATGTGAAATAAAAAATACATAACAATATATGATTAGGAGAGTAGATTTTAAATACTGTTCAGCATAATGAGCCATTATTTTCTCGTTTTCTCTCCTTTCTGCCTCATGTCTTCAGTTCTTGCAGCAGTATGATGGTGAGGTTGATGGAGGTTCATGGCTGTTCCATTGTCTCCTATGCAACCACTCCTCCTCTTCTAAACTCCAAGTACTAAAACACAGTCAAACCCCGACCCATCAGCAGAGGGAAGGGCTACTACAGCTGCAGCCAATGGGCGGAGAGGAGCTGGCAGCAATTTTTACCATCAGGAAAAGCCCCAATGGTGTCACAGGTGAGAATATGGACTGTGTCAGTGTTCATGTTGCATCAGAGAACGGACAGAGGATTAAGATGAAAAGAGTGAGAAAATGAGTAATGGCTGTTGCTGAGATATTGATCAAGTAAATTGATTAGTCAATACACATCCTTGTTATATCCCCAATCACCCCTGACAACAGCTAACTAGCACCCGCTAATCAATTGACCAATACAAATCCCCTCTACAAGGATTGGTGAGGTGGAGGTTGGTCACTAACATAGTGGATGTACATTGTCTGGAGTGTGTAAACCACCAGTATAACTTAAAATGAGTAGCTCCACACTATTTTAAACTAAATTAAGTCTATCCTGTGATCTGTCTGTCTGTGGATTAAGACTTATCGAGGTGAACTGATGTGTTGTAAGTCCATATTGCCTCTACTCCACCTCTGAAGAGAATCTAATGGAGAATCAATATTTGATCAATAGGGTATGGAGGCAAGCAAGAAGAATGAAGTGTGGTCCAAAGACATTGGTCTTTTTGAAGGGTGCTATCCAGAGAATAAAATAAACTACAATTAGCCTAATTGTGAGGACATATTGTATGATTCACTGTGTATGCATAACATAATTACTTGTTTTGTCCTCTCTCAGGAGAGCTCAGCGAGGATATGGAAACTTTAAGTGAGACCACCACTGGTCCTTTGGACCAAACCAAAGACACATGCAACTTGGGGGTGGAGCAGATTTCTAAGGAGATGGGTATGACATCAATTGTAAACATTCTACAACATACTAATAAATGATAGTGTGACAATATATACACAGAGAATATCAACATATTTAATGGTACATATATTTTTTTCTTGAAGAAGAAACTAGCGGAGAAGAAGGGGAAAAGTTTGAGTCATTGCCCTCAGTAAAGCGTTCATCGTCTGGATGCAGGGAAATGGAAAACTCCATCTCAACCAAACGCCCCAGAATACACCAGCAAAATGAGAACCAGCAGGTAAGCAAGTGACCTACATTTGAATAATTTAGGTGTGTCCATGTGCACGTATAAAATATAAGACGGATACTAAATATACGTTTCTTGATCAGAAGACCTGCCAGTTGTATGTGTAATGTTTAAAACCCATTTTTTCTTGTTGGCCTCTAAATGCAGCACAGTACCATTCGTCTCACTTGTTTTGCTTCTTGTGTTTTCTCTTCTCTTTTAGACTGTCCAGTGCCCATTGTGCCAGATTAAAGTCCCATACATACACCTTCGACAGCATCTCACACATGTGCACAGTGTGGCACAGGACTGTGTAGACAAGCTCATCGGCACAGTAAGTGTTTATGTAAGTGTGTATTTGCATTTGTCAGGAAGCAAAAGAAAATGAGAAGGCATCGTGATGGGGGATGGGGGAGAGTGAAATGTAGGGAGACAATTCCATTAAGAAGGCACCAGAGAGAAAGGCAGCGCTTTTTTAATGCATGTTTAAGTAGCTCCCCGCTATCATCTTTGATGCAGCCGTGCATTCTGTGTATGTGTATGTGCATCTTTTAGAGTGGAGGAGAGAGGGTTTGACTGAGTGAGTGAGGGAAAAGCCAGTCTTTCTATAATGCATGTTTAAGTAGCCCTCTATTACCAGAAGTGCAGTCAAGCTAAAAAGGGGCCCCTGTGCTTTTTACTGTGTCTCTCCAACTAACAAAGACTGGTCATCTATCCACATCACCATCCTCCATCTCCCTGGCCCGTATGCTAAGTGGCCTTTGTCTCTTGCTCTCTTCGCCTCCACTTCACTGACTGCTTTTCACCCTTTCTCCCCTCTGCTGTCCCTCCCTCCCCCCTCCAGCTACTCTTATCATTCCTATTCTGCAATTTCTGTCCCTGCCCCTCCCTTTCTGTCTCTCCCAAGCTCTCTTTCAATTTCTTATGCGTTACCCCTCCCTTACTCATTCCCTCTCTCTCTGAGGCAGTTTTTTTGTTCATTGCCCCTGACTTCCTCCCTCCCTCTGTGTGCTCTCTCTCCTTTTCATATTCTACACCCCTTAGCCCCCCCCCCGATCATCATCCTCCCTCCTTCTCCTCCTACACCTCCCTCACTCTCTCTGATAGTAATTGAGGTTCATTAATTCAGACTGAGGTGATGATGGCCATTATGTACCTTGCTTTCCAATTACGCTCTCTAGATTAAGCCTGACCTTCAGTTTTCTCTCTCTGTGTGTGTGTGTGTGTGTGGTTGTTCTTCTCTTTCTTTCTTATGAAGCTGTTATGTAGAGAAAACTCTTGTCATGTAAATCTCATCTGTAGCTGTCCATACTTTCCTTAGGCTAGCTAGCTATTCGCATAGATATAGTATTTGCTCTCAGTGCTTGAAGCTGTGGAGATGGAGGTTTTCTATATGAAGAATGATTTTAAATAAATTCATTATTCAGCTCAGTAAAGTTTTATTAAACCCTTGGGGCATGTTGGAGGGTGTCATCGGAGCTGAAGGGCAGACCCACATATTTCAGCCATATATACTTATTACCAAGTTGATGTGCCTTGCTGCATGTAGTGCTGTGTGGGCAGGTGCAAGATGTAACAATGTGCTTACAGATTCACACTTTAATGTTTTATGACAGTGAATGCAGGCACTCCGTGTTTATACATCTTGATATTTGCTTGCTATTATGCTGTACAATTAAAATATTTTATTCATAAAGTTAGATGAAGAAAATAAGTTAACATCCCATATTTATTTTTCTCTAAATTAAAACCACACTGTCTCGCTGGCAATGAATATTAAGAAAGACCAAAACTGATAAATTGACAAACATTTTCCTTCGTCCAGGTCACACCATCCATGGAACAACTGCAGCCTCAGCTGGAGACGGAACTACAGACATACTTGCACACAGATGATACTCAGAAAAGTGAAAACATCAAGAATGACAATGCAAGTTGTTCCCAAACTGCTGATTCTATTGCCTCAGTTGATTCACAGAAAAACAAAGGTTGGTATTAAATCCATGCTAAATCTGACCACAATTTCTGTTTATATGTTGAGAGAAGAAGCTTAAGTACCAAATCCTGTCATGTTTGTTTGTTCAAGACACGAGCATTGGCTCAATGTTATTGTAAAATAATTATCTAACTTCACAATCATTATTTTTGTGCATTTTTCAGGCATTTCAGGGGAGAACACTGAGGGAGATGTAGCCGCACCCAAAGATGTCACAGCTCTACTCACCCCACCCCTGGAAGATAACACCGCTCACCCTTCCAATGGCAGACTGGCTCCTCAGTCCCCGACTCAGACCCCCCCCTCATCCCCACCCACCTCTCCACCCAGCGATCTCCCTCCCCTTTCTGATCGCCATGGTTACCGGTTCCGTTGCAGCAGGTGCAGCCTGGCGTTCCCCACTCAGGAGAAGCTCCAGCTGCACTGGCAATACCATGCCATGAGGGCGGCGACAGAGTGTCCCCTCTGTTCGAGACAATGCCGCAGTCAGGAGGCCCTGCAGAGACACATGCAGAACACACACTCGCAGCTGGACAACACACAGGAGACACAGAATACACTCTTACCGCCTCATACAGCGCAATACATAGAGAATAATAAGAACTCAGTTCAACAAGATTTTAGTTTATCACCTCAAGTGGGCCAAGAAGCAGGAGTGGTTGAGGATGAAGAGATAGAGGAAGAAACACTAGACATGGAAGGAAAGGAGGAACAAAAAGAAGAAGTTAAAATTAAAGACAAGGACATAGTCGGTCAAGTTGATGGAGC
The DNA here is from genome assembly GCA_036937835.1 of Pampus argenteus. Taxonomy (NCBI): domain Eukaryota; kingdom Metazoa; phylum Chordata; class Actinopteri; order Scombriformes; family Stromateidae; genus Pampus; species Pampus argenteus. The sequence continues at coordinate 12,082,293 of CM072869.1, forward strand.
TGAAGATGATTTGATTGAACAAGGAAAAGGGCGCCATGAGGAAATCATATCTGAACCTAGTTCCAGCTCTCTTGTCAAGAAGAGCTCCAACCCCACAATGGACCGCTATCTGGATCCATCCAGGCCGTATAAATGTACCATATGTTCTGAATCTTTTACTCAGAAAACAATTCTTCTGGTCCACTATAACTCTGTGTCCCATCTCCACCGAGCCAGGCGAGCTCTGCAGGACTCTGGCACAGGTGTTACTGCCCCAGAGGCTCCCCGTGGCCCAGATCCTAGACCCTACCGCTGCCGATTGTGTGGAGTGGGCTATAGCCAAAGCTCCACACTGGACATACATCTTCGCTCTGTCCTTCACCAGACTAGAGCTCGTGCTGCCCAGAACCCAGGTCCACAGAGCTCAGCATCTAGTGTAGCGTCAGTGTCAGTCCCCACCACTGCTACTCAGGCTGCTACCACCAGAGAGGAAACGTCCAAGAGTTTTACCAAGAGGCCAGATATAGTGAGTTCTTCAAATACTTCATTATTGGGCTTAGCGGCCGAAGCCCAGTCAACCCACTCTAACCCAATTGACAGCCGGCAGGCTAAAAAGAAAGTGGCAGAACTGCTAGCATCAAGAAACCAGCTAATGCTGATACAACAGCAGCAGCAGTTAGCCCAGGCACAGGCCCAAGCTCAATTACAACACACAGCCCTGCTCCAGTCACAAATGATACAGCACCTTCCCATAGGGCCAGAGAATCTCCTTAAGCAACACTTCTCTCTGGCACCAGACAACTTGCTCTCTCTGCAGCAACAGCTTCTTCTGCCCTTTTACTTTACTGGAGACATGACACTTAACCCAGAGTTGGCTATCAAGAGCCTAGAACATCAATCAGAATCTGCCAACACCACCCCGAAAGAACAGGTTAAGGCAGAGACTAAACAAGAGTCCCTGACTCAAACAGATGAGAAACACAGTTTGAACTCAGTTCTTATCCAACCAAAAGATCATATACAGTTTGATGCAAGGGTTGAAACAGGTAGCAGTGGATCCTCCAGCAACCATACAGAAAAAGAATACAGCACAAGTCTTAAGGAAGAAAAAGAACAAATTAATGTTCATATTGTCAAAAAAGAGAATCAAACAGAGGAAACAGATTCCTCTTCACTTAATCTTCTTGGATTGCAGTGTCCTCCTCCTAGAGTTCCCTATGCTGCTGTGAACGGAGAGCCTCTTAGAGCTCTGCTGCAGAGTTATGGCTATGAGTTGGCACTACAATATTTACAAAATAGACACAGACACCAGCAGCAGATACCAACCCAAATAATACCAGATAAATCAGTGTGCTCTCAGATTACCAAGATGGCTGTCTACTCAGAGGAAGAAAAAGATGTGTTTAGTGAACTACAGGATGGAAAGGTAGAAGATTGCAATAAGGATAATACAAAAGGAATAGAAGACAATAGAGACTTAGATAGCTGTGCACAGGAGAAAAAGCAGAACAAAAAGGAGGCGAAAGAGAAAGGATGTTGTGGAAGAGGAGAAAAGTGTAGGGACTGTGGCAAGATTTTTTCAGATGCCATGATTTTAAAAAGCCACCAGGAGTACATCCACAGGATGATGTTTCCCACTGCTGTACTAGAGAGGTTTTCCAGAGAATACAGGCTGCAATATGACCAGATGTACCCCCTCACACAGCCTAAATTGGCGGAGAATTCAACTGCTAGTACCCAAGCTGCAGTCCCAGTCACATCCTCAGAATCAGAACCTGTACCCGAACTGGTTAAGTCTCAAGTTAAAAACATTGCACCGTCACCTGCACCCTTAGTTTCAGGTTCCGTAACATGCGCTCTAGCTACTGAACTAACACCAACTGTCCCTGAACCATCTCCTCCGCATTCTCCTTCTCAACCTCAAACATTTCCACAACAGGAAGCACCCATGCCAAGCACGTCTGCTACAGCTACTTCTCAAACCACATCTCCAGCTAAGGCCATGTCTCTTACCTTACCTAAAATTCCTATGCTGCCTCTACCCTTGCCCCAACTTCCTCTACCCTCACTAAATTTACCTAAGCTTCCCCTACCCCCACTTCCTTTTCCAATGGAGCTACCTCTCCTCTCTCCAGTTGTGATGCAGTCTCTGGCTCTTCAGCCCCAATCTTGGTTAGACTCAAGTGTGAACCCAGAGCTGGCAAAACTCTACCAAACTCAAATAAACTCAGCACTGCTAGCACAACAGCCACAGCTTAGTCCAGCATTGCTTGCCCAGCAACCCCAGCTCAATCCAGCTTTGCTAGGTCAGCCTCCACAGCTCAGCCCTGCCTTACTAGGTCAACAATCTCAACCCAGCCCCATCCAAACAGGACAACAACCACAAGTCAGCCCAACAATAGTTGAACAACAGCAGGGTAAGAGAACCCGAACACGAATCTCTGAGGAGCAACTGACTGTTCTGAGAAAACATTTTGATATTAACACCCTCCCCAGTGATGACGAGATGAATAAGATGTCTGCTCTGTCTGGTCTGCCTCACAAAGTAATCAAACACTGGTTCCGCAACACCCTATTTAAAGAGCGCCAGCGAGACAAGGATTCTCCTTACAATTTTAATAATCCTCCCACCACAGCCCTCGAGGAGTCCAGAGAGGAAGCAGCCCAAAACCAGCCTCTGTCACTTTCCCCATCTTCATTGTCCCCAGGCCTCTCAGCACACACCTCCCCACAGCCCCAGACAACAGACCTCCAGAGAGGAGAGCCCCATAGGGGCAGACGCTCTTCCCGAACCCGCTTCACAGAGCAACAGCTGGAGACCCTGCAAGGGGTGTTTGAGGCCACTCCCTATCCCAGAGAGGAAGAATATGACAGGTTGTCTGCCATGTTATCCCTCCCTAACCGAGTCATTGTTGTATGGTTTCAAAATGCCAGGCAGAGAGCTCGTAAAAGTCAAGACCGGGGGACAGATGATGGATTAGAGGGAAATAACCAACTTGGCAAAATTCAAAGGCAGAGAAATGGTTGCTACAAGAATGATGGTGATAATGAGGATAATAGCTGTGGAGATGAAGGACAAAGTGACTCTCAAAATGAAAACTCCATGGATCTGACATATGAGTATTATACCCACCCTGACTCACCTGTCCATGATTCTTCTACTCACTGCACAGAAAGTGAAAATCTAACAGCCAAAGGTGAACCTGCACCTGTTACTAGGAAACTAGAAGATAAAATAATGTTTCCTCAGGGTAACAAGAGCCCAGCTACTGTTCAAATTCAAAATGGAATTTCGAATACAGACATCCAGCATAAGGAAATTGTTCAGGCTGTACAAACAGTGTCCTCCCCGCAACCTGAGGTCCAGCTACAGTCAGACAGTACATTAGAAAGACCCAAGCCTCGCTCTTCCTTCTCTTCACAAAAAATAGTACCGAGCACCCAGTCTATACCTGATGCAAGTCGGGGCCATATACATAGTCATCCTTCTGATCCAGTTGTTGAAAAACCTATTGAGACATCGCCCAGCCTTTCTACTGCACCAGAGTCTGAACCAAGCCACACTCGGCAGCCTGAGGTCATCTCTGGCCTATCCACTGAAATGCAGCCACAAAACCAGCTCCAAACCCAAAACCAGGCTCAGTACCAGTGCAGTCTCTGTCCAGTGTCCTTGCCGTCGTTCCAGCTGTGGCAGGAGCATCAGACCAGGCACCTCCTGGCAGCTCAGTCCCAGGTCCAGCTCCTCCACTCTGGCTTCACAGACCGAACCATGCCTTACATGATGCTTCACCCCAACCACACCCTGATGGCCAGCCAAATGCTTTCAGGCGCTATGTCCCAGATGCACCCTAATCCCACACATCCCATGATGTCACACTTAAGCAGCATACAAATTAAGAACACACTCTCTGACCACTCGAGTAACACCCTCACCAACCTTTCTCAAAGTTCCCTGACACCCATTAAGCAGAGTTTAAAGCTTTTGCCAGAGACCAGTTTTGAGGGCCAAAGGTGTGGTAGAGAGGTTGAGGAGGAGCACCGAAGGGATAAGCGTCAGAGAACTACCATCACCCCAGAACAGCTTGAAGTGTTGTATCAGCGCTACAGCTTGGACTCAAACCCCACCAGAGGAGTCCTGGAAGGCATTGCACGAGATGTTGGCCTCACAAGACGCGTGGTTCAGGTACTTCATGGATGTTCATTAAGACAGAGCAAATACTTTTGTGTATCTCAAACTTTAAAACATATTGGTCTTTCCTTTACAGGTGTGGTTTCAGAACACACGAGCCAGAGAGAGGAAAGGACAGTTCCGGTCAATGGGGCCAGGATCCAGTTTCAGCTTGGGTTTGAACCACCTGCGCTGTCCATTCTGCAGGGCTCTCTTCAAAGTAAAGAGTGCTCTGGATGCCCATATGAGGTCACGCCACTGGACAGAGGCTGAAAGGGCCGGCTACAACTTATCGATGGGTAATGGATCCAATGTCCAGATTGGGATGGCTGTGTCATCTTTCATAGACAGACCAGGCCCATCTATCTCTTGTAACTCTATCACAAACCCTGGCTATATCATCGGCAATAAAGAGTTAGCAGTGAAGCCAACTGTGACCTCTTTGTCTTCAACTACTAATCTAAACCACCCAGAGGAGGATGATGACTATGAGGAAGATGATGAAGACTACCCATGTGAAGAGGGTTCCAGTATGGCTGACCAAGAGTCTCCTGGTCATGAAGGATCTGGGGGTCCAAGTTTAGATTGGGGTGAGACACAAGCTTTGCAGCACCACCACCATCAGCAGCAGCGCCAAAGGACACAGATGAGCCACTTCCAGGTACTTCAGCTCAGAGACTTCTACAAGAGCCACCGTACACCCAACCGACATGAGTGTGAGGCACTGGGCCAGGAGTTGGGGCTGCCTCACCGTGTGGTGCAGGTAAATGTGTAGAACATTTAAGGCATAATAAAATGCAGTTTAATCTGTATTTATTAAGGATAAGAAACACCAAACACAATCAATTCAGAACAAAGTATGTTCAGGGTAATAGCAAATTTTTATATATACAAATATTTTTGCAGGTGTGGTTCCAGAATGCCAGAGCCAAGGAGAAGAGGGCCAGGAGCCTGAGCTCTGACTCTGCAGAGAGGGAGCAGTCAGAGCTGACCGCGGGGGCAGGGGAGAGAGACAGAGCTTAGAGAGGCAGACTGGGGTTGCTTTCTTCTACTACGTTCTCCCCCAAACCCTTTCTGCACCTGTTCTGCACCGAATTCTAAACATAAACCCTGTCCACTTTGCTGCCAAACCTGTAACCTGAACGCCCCAAAGATGCAGAGCCACAGTGGCCCAAAGAGAAACTCCCTCACCTGAAAGTGGGAGAGCCCAAACCAAGTCCTCTCTACCACTTTTACTGTCTTTTCATATTGTTCTAAAACTCTTTCCTGGTCTGTCCTTTCTTGTTGAAAAGAGCTCCTCTCCCTATTGCGTCAGACACCTTACTACAACCAAACACCACCTTGATAAAAACCAACCAGATGCCACAGAGGCCAAAGAGCATTCTCCAAGTATGTGACCTCACTGCCCAGCTAGACCTGCAGTCTACCTCTCAGTCTGCATGACAGACTCACAGTGGGCCCTCCACCAGACAGTGCTAGATGACTAGCTGTGTAGCATGTAGTGCCAGTCTATACAAGGCTGGAAAAGAAATTGTCAAAGAGATTTTAGTGTAAATAGAGAACTCCAAAAGATAAACTTGAACAAAAACAAAGTGGTTAACAGTGGAAAAAGAAGAAAAAAACAGAATATCCTTGAAATAGACGGAGGTATTTGCATAGAGCTTTTGTAAAGACTGACTCAGATTCCAAAGCTCGTAACCAAAATTTTTCATGTCTGTGGATTTAGTTACATGTTTGTTTTCAATAACAAACTGCAGAGCTGACGTCTGTATGGTGAAGGGGTGAGAGCTGCACCTGGCAGAGGTAAGTTGAGTACCGATGCAGCTTCACCCACCACAAGCCAATGATGAGTCTTCTGTTGTACATGTACACCTTTTATGTTCCTTTAGTGGATAATAGCCCAAATAGCACAGAACGTGAAGGCCGGTTTGTCTTGAAAGGGACAAACTATTTTTTATAGCACTCAACCATTATACTGTATATGAAAACTTTAACCAAACTCAAATTTACATTGTGTGTGTTTAGTAATAGTTTCTTAATATAAATCTTATGGACTGAGATAAACTGTCTTGCTTCAATATAATAGTGTCATGATTATGGAAAGATTATGACAGCTTTGATATGTTCAGGCAAGTTGACTTACTGCCTTTCCGTTCTATTTGAATATACCAATGGCTTACCAATGTTATGTGATTAATGTAAAGCTTTCTATGCTCAGGTCAACAGCTCAACATGGCTCCACTTAAAATGTGATCTTAATACTGTACTTTTCTGTTTTTAAAACAGAAAGGGGCATGGTTTAACCTTGGACTAAGTATTAAAATATACTTACAAAAACATCTGTATATCAAAGATCTGAGCTTTTCACCTCTGAGTAATAGATTGTTACAAAAAACCTTATTGAAACTAAAGTGTTTAATAGTGTGAGGGGTAAATGTACAGTATTTAGCTTTTGTATGGTTGACTCAAGACTTCATTGGATGTTTGAGACATAACTCCCTTTTCCACTTACAGATAGGGAGCTACTGCGCAAAGCTGAGAAAAACTTTGGATGTTATTGATGTTATTTTTGTACACTTAATTTATTTTTCCCTCTTTCTCTCTCCCTTACCTACTTTCCTCTTTCACTCTCTACCTTTCTTCCTGTGTTCATTTGCAACCAGTCCTTATTCTAACTGTAATAATGATAATATAACAATAATAGCTAAACAATAATTAATGCTTTAAGACAAAAATCCAAAGACGTGATAATACTTTAACCATATGACCTACAAAAATAAGCGCTACTGTTTACTTGATGATGTATTGCTGTTTTTAAAAAAAGGAAGGAGTCCCTATATCTAAGCTACTGTTTTCTGCCTCTCATAAGCACACTGGAGACTGTAACCAAAACCCCAAACTAGAGCCATGGCAGTCTGTAATATAGCGGTTAAAGAGTTTTACTTCTCTTGAGAAATGTTGCAGTTTATTTTTATTTTTGTTTTTTTTACCATAGTGTTGGAACGAAATTGTAACTTCAGCCCTTACGGATGTCCAGTTTGCTGCTAATGTACTGTAGTTTCTAACGATACTGTAGAAAGATGCATGCTCTGATCGCTTTACCACTAGGCTTTAATGACTACAAACTGTAATGATACCTGTGATGCTGTTGATGAACTGCTCCTGTTATTCTGTTGAAAACAAATGGACACGGAGGGGCTAAATTCCATCAAGTTTGTTTTTCAGTATCCTATTAATTACCCCTATTCCAAGAAAATAGAAATGGCTTTCGTGATACCAGAAATATTTTTTCATCTAAAATAGAAACTTCCAGTTTTCTGAGAAACCGGCTCGTGACATTAACTTCTCAATGCTATTTGAAGGAGTTCAGCCCCAAACCTTCCACTGATATGCTGTCAGTCTGTTTCTGTGTTGCATTGTCTGTAGTCATTTGTCCAGCTAAAACAGCTTTGCTGAACTCAAACTGACATCACAGCCAATTTTCCAAAGGACGTGGACTGACAACTCTGTCATGCTTTGTTCTTAAACTAACCAATGTTTACGACAATACCAATGAGCTTTCTTCTGTACAGAAATGTGCATTCCAAATACCACAAAGGCAGTTTTGTTTTGTATACTGATTATTTTAAATTTCATTTCTCTCGTATTCTCTTGATCTTAGTGACTGTAAGATGTACATATTGGGGTCCTCTATGGTGAAGAGACTCTGTTATCCTTATCGTAGGTAAAACTATTCTTTTCATTTTTTTTCCTGGATATGTTGTTGCCATAGTGATGACCAAAAAGATACCTGTGATGTGCACCTGTCCTTATGTCTTGCTCCAGTGGTTTAGTGTGTCTCTATACTCTTCCCTCCCCCAGTTCTCTCCTACTGGTGTGTGTTTCTCTTCCTTTCCCTTCCCATACTCCACTGAGCTAAATAAAGTCTGCTTTGGTGCACGCTCTGGTCTCATCCCTTCTTCTAACTGAGAGAATCCATTTTGTGAATGTTGTGGTATGTAAGGATGTCTGCCTGTTAGTTATTTATTTATATATATATATATATATATAATATATATATTTTCCAGATTGTATGTTTGGTGGCAGTGTGTGTCTGGCTGTAAGGCCTTTGATGTGCAACTGTGTGTGTGTGTGTGTGTGTGTGTAACATGGTAGTGTGTGGAAGCTGTTTGGTGAATGGAGCCATGACCTCTGGGGTCACTTCATTAATTACATCTGTGACATTCAGCCAGATGAGTTTCCTTTGTGACTAAATGATATGATGAATATTAACGACCTCGGATGAATTACACTGCTGCTCCTGCTGCTGCTGCTGATGATGATAATGTGTTTTACGACTCTGGGAGAGAGGGGAGGAAAATTGCACACTACAGCACATTTAGGACATGCAGATTTTCATATGCAACATATCAAAGACCACAGCATAGGTTGGTAGAGCAGATTTTATTATTTTGTCCCTTTTTTGTGTAAAACTTCCCAGTGGTTGATGAGAGAACTTGCCAGAGGAAAAATGATCAGGGGAATGTGTAGTTTGTGAGTCTTAAGCACAAACTGGTATCTGCTCCATGTTCTCTGGCAGCGAACCATTTAACCATCACAGAGCAATGTTGACAACAGAGGAAATATACTATAAAAGAGCTTGGATTGGGGTTGCAGGGAATAGACAAAACAGACACACTGAACAATAGCAAAGTAAACACAGAAGAGGGCTTGAGATAGCTTTGCAGCTGATGATAGCCATCTTAGAAAGTCATCCTGATAAAGCGATCCCCCACCATTTCTCCTTCTCCCTGTCCTCCCCCTCTTAATCAAATGAGTACTGTGCAGCTGGTGGGGTTGCGGCAAAAAGGGGTACGAGAGTGTGTGTGAAGAGGAGGTGGAGGGGGGCTCTGAGGGATGGCGTGAAATTATTGCCTGCTGGTGTATATGTGTCGCTGGGGGTAGGGGGGGTAGAGTAGGGGGTTGGGCTGGGTTGTGGGGGGTATGGGGGTGTAATGTCATTGCCTGCTGGTGTATCTGTAGTGGGGGCTCATTTAGATTTAGATTGGTTATGTGAGGAGAGAGCTGAAAGGCCAGCTCATGTTTATGCATGAATCTCAAAGCATGCTGCTGTGGTGAAGCACTGAGTTAAAGAGACAGAGCTGAAATACATTCGCACATTTAGACACAGCTCTGCTTCTTTGGATACAGCTTCAGGTTAGAGTCAAACTATGCTATCATACATTTCAATCAGTGTGTGCAAGTGTAGGTCTGCTTGTTGCATGTATTTGTCTGCAGATGCCTACTTGCTTGGTTGCAGATAGATCACATCTTTGTCCTAATGAATTTCATGCTACTTTGTTTCATGTTTTACTTTGTTTCAAAAAAAACAAAAAAAAAAAAACAATAAATTTTTGCTTTAAATATGTAAACATCATCACCCACTGCCCAACAATTGTTCTGGTGTTTGCTGTGGTATTTTCTGCAGCTGATACAGAGCTACAAACAGTACATGGGTGCTTCCCAAATTACACTCACTCACACACGGAGAGTAATCAGTAAATGTCTTTGAAGGAGAGTTTGTTCAGCACTTCATCAGGTATAAAGTGGTTTTTATTTGGAAACGTGGTCCCTATCCATCTTTTAAATGACTTTTTAATGGTCGTCACACCGTCCTAATCAATCATGTGGCAGAGCTAGCCTGCAAGTGCAAATACACTCTATTTATAATTCCTACATTCCTCTGCAAAAACTGACACTCTGGGCCTTCTCAGTACTGTACATGAACAGAAAAATCTGTGAAATTGTCTTTCTGATTTTGTGGAAGCATTAGACTTCCTATACTGATTTCCAGCCTTCTTGTTATTAAGTACCTTGTGTATCTGTTATATCTATTATAGCAGTACTCTATAGACCTTTTTCAGGAGGTGGATGTTATAACTTTTTGAAGATACTGCATCTTATTGTTATTCTTTGGCATCTCTCCATTCAGGTCCACACTTTTTTGTGACCCCCTCACCATCCCCCATCTACATATGCACCCCCTCCTGTCTGGCCCCACTTCAGTACTTTACATCTATAATGAGATACAAATACGCATCAGCAGGACAGTGTCTATGCCACGCGTCACTGTGTGAATATTACTCACACTTATTAGCTGGATTATGTTAATCTTTACACTCTCTGCTCACAGACAACAGACTCCCCATGATATGGGGGTGGTCACGGCAGTAAGCGTGCATTGTCGTGTGTGTTTGTGTGTCTATGGCTGTATGTGTGTGTTAGAGTGATTGCCATGTTGTCAAACTGATCTGCATGTGAAAGGGGGGTCTAATTACATCACTTATGCAAATGAGAAAATGCATGTATGCACGCACACACATACACACCACTGACAGCTTACTACTAAGGTCAAAAAGACAGTGTGAGCTGTCCTCTTATTGACTAACACAGGGTGGCATCACCACCTGTCAGAGATAGACACATCTTGACTCAATACATAGAAGTCACAATGGATATTTTGATACTCTCCTTCAGATGAATTAGGGGGAAAAAAAGTGGATGGGTCAAGCTCACAATAGACTAAAGCACTTACACTGTTATTGGAAAATGTCTGACTGCATATCAACTGATTAGTCTTTTTTCAGACTGAAACATTGATAGTATCCCTGTTGGAATGATTGATTGAGTCTGGCACATTTTAATTACGCCCAAATTAAATGAATCGGCTGGTGGACTATAAAACATTGCTGTTTAATAACGAGCCCCTCCATTTGCCTTTTTTCCCTTCCTTCATCCAATCCCATTTTGACTGCCCGCACCAAATAACCTCTCTCCATTTAATGATATGCAAATGAATTTTCATGAACCCCATGATCCCATGCAATGATTAAACTGAGATGACATTAGCTGCCATACCGCTGCCACTGTCAGTGTTTCTGTCTGCGTCCTTTCGCTCTTCCTATCCCTACAATCTCTCTTTGTATCCAACTGCCAACTGGTGATATTAAAGGGGTTCATTGTCACCATTCCCTCATGAATTGTCTTTGTGAGAAAAGACATTCTGTGCATCCAATGTTATTTCACAAGTTTTTCCAGTGGTAGCAGAGATGAAGTATCAGAGCATGAAATGTTGGTTCTCACAGCTTATGTGGCAGTGGTACCACCAAAGATATACATCTTACAACAAAATACAAATGTTGTAATGCAATATATCATATAGAAGACTTTGGTAACCTTCCACATCTCTTCATTTTCCACTTCCAGTGCTCCCCTCCCACCATTCTGTTTCAGTCTGGATCCAGCTCCACCTCTGCTGTCGTTTATTGTACTCCATTTGCATAATGAAGCCCAGGCTTAATTAAGATCCCACTGGAGTCTGGAGCCAAGGATGAAGGAAAGAAGGACGAGGAGGGGAGGGAGGGATCCGGCGTTCCTTAGCTTATCCAAATAGGAGGCACAATTTAAGGGGGGAGAAAAGCGTTGACGAGCAATTAAATCGCTAATTATGATCGGCTGTTAGAATTAGTGTGTGGCTGTTAATTAGCTGCAGATGAGATGCCCAGACAGTTGCCTGCCCCTGACGACTGCAGCACCCTCCCTGACTGGCAATAGAGAAACACAGCTTGACACCCTGGAGATGATGCCAACACATCCCTCCCTTTAACACACGCAGCAGTTTGAGGGGATATCCCTTTAAGAACATCCCAGGTGTGCATGTGCAGGAAAGAGGTTCTTCATCATCCTTGTCCACCCACTCCCACTGTTCTTCATTAAGCTTATTTTTTCTACATCCTTTATTCATTTTGCTCATTATTTCTCTTGTTCCACATATACTTCTTCTCCGTACTAGAACGGTACAATCCCTCGTCTTAGTTCTTAGTAATATGCAGATGTTTCCTTCCAGTGCAGCAGTTGGCACTGAGCAGAGTTGCCATCGAGGAAATGGTTTTTGTCCCATAATTCCACCAAAGATGCATTTGTGGCTCTGGTTCCATCCTTCTGATACTATCTTGTGTCCGCATTTACTACTGTTTTGTACAGCCTCTGGTGGCGCTTGTGAATGCCTCCCAGTTCACGTTTGGCATGGTGCCATCTCTGTTTCAGGTCTCTCCCTTGAGGGGATGCCAAAAACATTGAACGCATCCGAAATCTTCTGCTCACCGTATGGAGATTTCTGTTTTCAAATGTGTGTTATGTTGGCTTGGCAGCATGCCATCTTTCTTCCTGTGCCCTCGCCGCCACTGAAAAGATGCCATCACAGAATCGCTGGCAACCGTTGCCTGGGCACCCCTTCTTGGCTTTTTCCAAGCAAACAAGTGATGATTAGCGGCAAATCCACAGAGGTGAGTCCCCTTGTCTTCGAATAGGACAGTTCTCCGGTGGCCGCTTTGATCGCGTTGGGTATGCCAGGACCGTGGGCTGGCATGGTGCCCGCTGGCTGGCACGCAGCAGCTGGCATTGAGAGAATGAAAAGAAGATGGATAGAACGCAGGATTTTCCGCCAGCATTTTTTTTTCCCGATAGATCAACCGCTGTTATACCTTACAATTTCACATTATTCTCTATTTCCCTCTTGAATGTCCTTCTATGGTTTTCTTTATCCATCTACATCTGAGTCATCCTCTATCTGCTGGCATCTGCCTCACTCCTATGCTCTGCTATCCTAATATGATATTTTCTGTCTTCCTTTTCGCTGGCCGTTCTCATTCGTTTCGCCCCAATTGTGCTTGTGCCAAGGTGGCATCGGGTAGCAGTATGGAGGTCTGTTTCTCTTCCTCTTTCGTTCTTATTCTCCTCGCCCCTTTGCCCATGCCCGCCCCCGCTCAAGTCCTGACTGGATGGCACTGTGCCAACCTGCCACCGCCATCGCTCTCATTTGTAGCTCATCCCTTCGTTGCCCTTCCCCCTGTCTCTACATTTCCATCCCTCTCTCTTCCCCTCATTTCATTCATCCACTTTCTGAATCATTTACCCTCTCTGTATGTTTGAAATGCTGCTTGTGCGTATATAAACAACGTTGGTGCACTGACAAACATATAACTTTTCATTTCTTGAATGAACGCTGTACATTGTCGGTCTTTGTTGCCATTTGGGAGACTTTTTTGGCACCTGAAGGAATGCCCTGACCGACTGTCCTGTAGGTAATTACTGCAGCAGTTATTTATTCCACCGAGACAAGAGAGCCCTGAGTTTGGAGAAACCTTGTGTTGTTTTAATTAACTTTTACCAACCCCCATTACATGTGCTTGATTTCACATCTCTCTAAGAGCCTGGTGCAGGTTGTACTTGTTCAGACACGCACCATACAGCAATACAATTGATCTGATTATCTATAACATTGATTGTGTACCACTGACCTCGCCCCCTGTACTAAGATGACCCTTGCTCCCCTGTTTTTCTTTACTCTTCCTCTTTAAAATCTCTTGAGTCTAACAAAAGCTGCCAGTGGTGGTGGAGCTATTAAGCAAATACTCTCATTAGTACACAAAACATAATGAATATGTAAATGGTGTGTGTAATTTATGCATGGGCTGACAGTCTTGTTCTCTTTTCAGTCCTCCTTTGTATTCACTCTATTTATTTCCCCTAAAACCTCACACTCTTATGCCAATTTTCCTCCTTTCTTAGACCACATCCTGTGAATGAATCCACGAGGGACTTCTTGAGGTCTCACTATTTTCTCTTTTATTTTGTGTCTTTTTCCTTTAAACATGGTTTGCAGTTTCTCATAGTCTCTCCAAAACAAACCCAGCAGTGACGCATTAAACCAACAACTGGAGTGTTTGGACAAGGTTTTTCCTCCAGGAATATGAATGCTGAATAATCTATTCACTAAATTACATCCACGCTTGACTGTGTCAAATTCTGTGTTTTCCCTTTGTCCTTCTGCGACTTAATGTGTGGTCCAAACCACGTTCTAAATTGAAGCATGTCCTGATAGACGGTGAGTAGCCTTGCTCCAGTCTATGATAAACACCTATAATACTCTGGCTCCCTTGGCAATCACCATAGCAACAAACCATGGTACCCACGTGAGTTGCATAATAAGATGTTCCCCAAGACCATAGACCAGAAAACAGCGACAAACTAGACACCCACAAGCAATGAATGTGAAACAGAAAATAACCAGTCAAATGTCACCTCTGACGCATTCCAGACCATCCTTTTCTATTTATCAATAGGCTTGCATCACACAACACACACTCTCATACGCATATGCACCTTCTCTCTGTCTCTCCACATCTTAACAGGTGCTGATGAGCCGCAGTCAATGATTGTAATGAGCTATCGATCACCGTGGGAAAACAGAGGGACAGAGAGGGGTGAGGGAGGTAGGGGAAACCAGAGGACACACACAAACAGGAGGAGGTGGAGTGCTGCCTGCTGGAAAAAAAAAACTTCAGATGAACTAAATGGAGACAAGCTACCTTAGACAGAGTATCAATACTTGCTTTAATCAAGTTCTCATCTACTATTGTTCTGCTTAAAATAGAATTTTCTGGCAAGCCCTTTCTGCCAGCGCAGGTTAGAGGGAACTGTTCAACTCAGAGTGGCTTCTGGACCGACTGATCAGCTTAAGATGACCATGCAGACATGCTTGTCATGAGTGAGTCCAGATGCCAGTGAATGGCACTGACGCAGTATCTCTATTTTCCTCTTTTTTTGTACTGTGTGCGTGGAGTGGAGGCAGACAGCTTTAGGGAAGGGGGAGGTGCGTTTGTATGTGTGTGTGCGTGTGTGTTGGCTGGCGTTTCAGATAATGAAATGCAGCAGGGAACAAAGAGCTGGGGGCCCCTATTCTCTGTGCTGCAGCTTCATTTTCACTCCCGTCAGTCTATGATTCTTCCATACCCGCTTTCTTGTGTACATGTATGTGTGTGTTTATGTTTGTATGAGTGGATTGTTGTGTGTACGAGTGTCCCCTCCTCCTCCTGTTAGTATTCTGCATGGCAGATCCCCCTAATGTAATAACTGTGTCTGCATGTCTAATTTACAGCAGGAGAGAGTAAATAGCCTGTGGTTAATTACAGTACGTGTGTGTGTGTGTGCATGCGCGCGTGTGAGTGTGTCTATGCATGTGTCTACATGTGCGTGGGTGTGTCAGAATGATTTATGAGTTGCAAATAGCTACACCAGTGGCCCGTTTCTCCTCACTTAGTTTTTAATCTGTCTTTCCATTAATTTTCCGGGAGACGTTATTATGGTTTTATAACAGTGTGCACGAGGATGCACATGTGAGTGCACGTATGTGTTAATGAGACAGAGGTGTGGACATTTTGTGAGGACTGAGGCTACACAAGCACCTGAGCTGCACTTTGCTTTGCCCCAAACCCCCTTTTTTACTTCTCTATTCCCTTTCCTTCCTTTCCCCTTTTTCTCTCTTCTGGCGTTTGGTTCACTTTCTTCATTGAGAGCCAGAATGAACACAGATCTTTATTGACAGTACACGGTACAACATGGAAACAGCAGGTCAATCCGTTTAGCCCAAGGGCCGATACACCAATTCACCAATTTGTCAGTGTTAGTTTGAGAGAGAAAAGCAGCTAATCTCTCCTCTCTGCTCTCTATTGATCACACACTTAGACTCCACTTCTCTGTCTAAACACTATTGATTCTCTCTCTCTCCCTCACTCCCTTTCTCTCTCTCTCCCTCTCTTTCTGTCTTACTCTCTCCACATACCACAGCTCTCAACACATCTTCCATTCATGTACCCTGACTACTTCTCAGATAAAAGCCTGAATAATAGAGACTGTTTGTCCTTGCACATGAAGCCCTTATTCACATATTAGATGGTTACTTGAGAATAACTATAGACTTATGAGTAATTTTTATTTATACTTATTATAAATGGAGCTTATCAACTAGTGTCACAAATCATTGTTCCCTGCTGCACACAATTAAAAAACGTATGCATGGTCTCATTAAATTTAAAAAAAAAAAAAAAATCAATTACTTAGCAACCCCTCTACTGCGTGAACACAGCTCGTGGCTTTGTTTTTTAAGCCTCATATCACACGGTGCACTTGAAAAAGACCACTTTCCTGCCACGATGAAGACAATTCAAATGAAACTGAGGATCTCTATTCGATCATATTCAGCTTGTGGGGACCCCTGTCATGAAACAGTTTTGTTGATAGAAATGATTTGGTCAAGGAGAGGCCAACTGATTTACCAAATCTGGTGTTATCTTACTGTAATAAAAGCAGGGCCAGAGAGAGAAAGAAAGAAAGACAGATAAACCTATGGCAAAAACATGACATTCTACATTATTTATTATCTCTATACAAATGTCAGATTAATGAAATGTAAACAGGGATTTCCAAACTGTTAGTCATATGCTCTAAAACACCAGCGTGGTACCCATGGCTTCCTCTATCCTCCCTGCATAGCTCTTATTTATTAGACTTGTACACCACCTACTGGTGATATTAAGTCAAACACACATTTAGCTTCGCAGGTTACAAAAATCTGACATGGCTTGTGTAAACTGAAAATCAGCTGTTGTTTGGTAACCTGTGCTGATGGTTTAGGTTCAGGACGTGGAGCGGTCTGAGCTTTAAGATATGTGCTAAATTAAATGTGCATTTCACATATAAATTTACAAAGACTTAACGTTAACTTTTAGCTACAATTATATAAGCACCTTTTTTAAGTTGACGATGTCTTCTCCAGTAGCCTGTGGCGACGACGATAGCAAAGCTCTGGTGAGAAATATGTTAAGGGAGGTGCTGATGGGTCGAGAGGATCCAGGTTTTTGTGTGTGTGTGTGTCCGTCCTGGGGCACCAGGAGACCCGCTCATCCAGCCCCTGTCCACGGCCAACAGCTGCTTGCACTCCGCCCTCACCTCCATCTACCAGGAATATTTTACTAAGGTCACTGAGAGTTTACTGGCTGTACAGTAACTAACATAGATAATACTTCAAAAGAGTACAGAAAAAATAATGAATGACTACTGTACATACAAGTAAGAGAAAAGTCTATCAACAGTTTTTTAGTGTATATGCACGGAAGCTTCAAGTTTCCACATCACACTAGTGTAAGACTAATACTGGACCAGGATTGGCTCTAAACTATTGGAAGTCAATCATCCTCGTTGGCCCACCTTCTTAAAGTCTGATTTTCAGTGAGCACAGAGAAAATTTCTACTTTCAGTAATGAATGTGAGAACAACCTCCAAGTGTCATAAAGTTAGATAGCTTATCATTGTCTCCAAGAACAACATTCATAGTGAATGAAATACTGAATTTATAAAGAACTTCTATCCTTTTACAATGTGCCCCTCATTCACTATTTACATACACACATACACAGTAAAGCTCCTGTATTGTTATGGTTCCACAGGGACTTGCGACTTTGGGACAACCCTGCTCTCTCTGGCTCATTAGAGGTGGGTGCACCTGTCATTTCAGTCTTCATCTGGAGCCCTGAAGAGGAGGAGGGATCAGGGATTACTGTGGCTTTGGAGGGTGCCTGTATTTTGGCATTCAGATTGGGCAGCTAACATTGGTAATTCATGGGATTTCAACAGGGAGGACATGCCCGGTTAGAGGCCTTTCTTCATGATGGTGAGACACCTTGCATGCACATTGTATATATGTGTTTGGAGGAAGTGTGGCATTGATCTCACAGTACCATATAACTCTTCCCTTGGTTTCTAGGTGTATATAGATATGAAAAAGGGTCAGGCAGGGCAGATGCTCCAAATACCAGCTGTCTGTCTCCCTACCTTCACTTTGGTCAGCTCAGCCCCCACTGGTTATTGTGGGATGCTAAAGAGACACGTTGGCGTCCACCGAAATTTGAACGTAAACGTTCAGCGTGGAGAGACGCCGGTGTACTGGCGGCTAATGCTGCTTCCTGACCTTTCCTGGGAATCTCTCAGACCTCCATACAAGGTTGAAAGGATATATTGATATGCTGATTACGCATTAACATATACCTTCAATAGTATACCTAAAAACAAATAAGGACAACTTAATTAAAAGCCCATATGACACTATGAAGACCTATGTTTATTACAGAGCATTATTCATCTACTGGTGTTTGCAGGCTCTGTGGTGAAGTAGTGATCATGGCCACTTAAAAGGCTTGGCAGGCTACCCTCTAGTGGATGCAGCCATGAGGCAGCTGTGGCTGACCATCTGTCCTGGCAAGAAAGCTACCACTGGTGAGACGTGCATACAGGCACAAAATATACTTGTATGGACACTGCATTCAACGTCACACATTAGTAAACATGCCTTCTTACTGACAGTATCCAACATTTACATGTGCCTGTAGGACACTCTGGTGGATGCAGATGGTGCCATTGATGCCATGAAGTGGCAGAATGGAGGCATTTGTAATGCATCCCGTCTCTGCAAAATGTAGTTCTGGTGGAGTTTGGACACTATGTGGACAAGTGAACAGGCTGTCACTTGGTGCCTCTGCCCCAACGTCTGGTCTCTGAGGCCCTAGGCCTAACTTGTATTACATTTCAAATTATACAAATGATCAAATATTCATATTACATGGCAAAGTGTCACGTATTGACCTGTTCAATACCTGTGTAATACAAGCAATTCTATGCTATCAGTAGTTTAGTGAAACATTGACACAAACTGTCATTTTTAAAATATTGACTACATTTATAATATAAAGTCTAACCTTTTGGAAATAAAAAAAATGAGTACAGAAAATACAATGTGTCAGGATGTTTATTTTCTATTCTACAGGTTCCATGACTACAGTGTAGCTGTCATACATGCAGTACAGACCAACATTATTAATACCATAAAGACCAAAGTGCTTTTTTCTTTTTAAAAAAGTCTAAAGAGTATCCTAGAACAGTTTCAATTTGATTGAAATGCTGGGAAACTGTTCTACTGACTGAGTCTCTGTCTCTTCTGTTTTGGGGCTTGAGGCTGCAAGAATTCAACACTGTTGATGTATGGTCGATGCAGATTGACAGGTCCCCTAGAGTCAGTCTTTAACAGTAGATAAATGATTGCTAATGTTCACAGTTCTACAACACTGACAGGCCAGCAATGTTGAGCTGTGGAACATTACTGTCAGATGCAAAGTGTAGCGTAATACCTGGATACAGACACATCTTATGCATCTGCCTGCCAGTAGAGTTTGAAAAGGAGAGAGGGAGCATAGCACTTATTAAGAAGTATTAGGTTAGTCCTCAATGGAGCGAATGTATCTCTCATACGCTGCCTCATCCATAAGAGTGTCAAGCTCAACGGGGTTGGAAATGGTCATCTTCATCAGCCAACCTATATTGAATAAAATAATTAAAAATCAGATTAGGCTGGGAGCTGAGGACCACACTTGTGTTTTTGTGTGCTTATCCCATTTACCTCAAGTCAAACATATTTAACATCGCTGATGCCATTTTCTAAATCACTTTCCTGACAGCATTTGGCCTCCTTTTTTCATTACAATATGAACTTGTAGAGATTTTAAACCAGCTTCAGTTAGGTACTTTACCAGAGTGAACATTGTGCCTGCCTTTACTGTTGTCAAACTTACATTATCAATGCACACTTGCACAGTAAAGCTGTAAGTGGAAACTGATTAGAAGTAGTATCTACAAGTGGATTTTCATATTTGGAAATAAAAAGGATACCAGCAGCTGTTTGGAAGGTAAAAAACACAAATAAATGTATAACACTGATATGCCTCTGAAAATGGTTTGCAGTAATGTAAAGTATATGGAGCATGGGCTAAGACACACATATAAAGATGGCACACACATGCAGGATATAAAATATGCTTCATCCCTTTAATCATTTGATTTATACAGTGGCTGCTTTCTGTGTTGGGTTTCCTTCAATCAAAGCCCATTACTGAGAACTATTAAGATTTGAAACACCACACACAGGTGGAGGAAACTCAGTATGTATGCTCTACTAATATTTGTCTTTATTTATTCAAAAATCAATATCATATCAAATCATTAACAGCAATCATTGGCAAATAATGTATCTGTAATGTTTTGGGCTAACCTAAGTTTAGTTATTTGACATAAAAAGCTCCCCTATGTACTCAATACAAAGCGATTAGAGTAGATTGATTTTGCAAGCTATACCTTAGTCACAAAACGACTGCAATAAGAACAGTTTCTAGATGGCAAACAAAGACCAGGGTCATTATATAGACTGCACAGATTATTTTAGACTCCAGAGGGTTGTTAATATAGTTTAATTTATCATCTTTCAACATTTAGCACAATTATTAAACTATTGACAATTCATAACAAGCAATATGGAGAACTGCGCCGAATGTTAGGTGAGCGTTCCTATGAAAGCAGACTTTTGTTTTGACCCTCACATAAGCAAATAACCATACGGTTTGCTTCTTTCACTTTCTATTACCGTCCTGAATTAGCCGAATTATATGGACTGAACTATGTATTTTTATGTGTGCGCTTACCATCTTTGTAGCAAGATTTGTTGACCAGACCAGGGTTGTCTGCCAGAAGTGTATTGACCTCTACAACTTCTCCTGTCAAAGGGGAGTAGAGCTCACTGGCAGCCTTTACACTTTCCAGAGCTCCAAACTCATCTGTATCAGCAAAGGTTAGAAAGTGTGCATTTACATCAAAATCAGAAATATGGAAAAATACCAAAAAAACAAGATAAAGAGTAACAGCCTTGCTAATGCATATGTGGTTGGGCAAACATATATAGATATCACCATGCTCATTCAATACAAGTCAAATGGATTTTTGAAAGAAGCTGAACAGTTGTTTCTCAACACAACTGTGTCTGGGAAGAAATGTGTGTTGGTCCTGCTTTAAAATTCCAAACTGCAGAATAATTCATTCAGATCTTCATGTGGATTTTACACATGCAAAAAAAATATTGGTAAAATTTCAACTTTTTCTAGTAAAGGAATAAAATAGTTGTATGGGTGCTGCAATCTGTGTAGAATTCAAGCAAGATTATATTTTAAACTGGCAAAATAAATGCCATTCATAAAGGGACACACAATTTTAAGTATCTTGGTTATCTATGGATATTGGCAATGATCTTAATTCTCCTCATTCGATTTGGTTACATCAAATACATATCAGCTATGTTAAGACTAGAAAAGGAGAATATGTAAACTTCATTGTGGTGTAGTTTTAACCAAAACCCCATATTTTGGCTCATATCACAACATTTTCTGCACATTGCCAGGGAATGTTCACAATTAAAACTAAAACGTAATGGCCTCGTTCCCTAGTTTTTTCCCCCCATAAATATTCCTCCTGTTCATACTGGCCATTAGAACATTACTTAATAACGCACTTACAATGGAAATGACGTAAAAATCAAAAGGCCTCCTGTGCAAAAATGTATCTGAAGCTAATATGAATGTGGGATGCTTCAGCCGCCCAAATTAGTCAAAGTTAAATAGATATCTTTCAATGTTGCAGTCATTTTAGCGCCAAAGTCCGTCATTTTTTTTTACTATACACTTCTACCACAGGTAACAGAGAAACCTTGGAAACACAAAGAGAGAATTGTATGCTAAAAGACTGTAAATGTGGCAGACATCCATCTGATATGACCAGCACTATAAATGCACTTTTGCACAAAATGACTGAATGGATTTTGGCCCCCCATCACTTGCATTGAAATATGTTTTAACAGCCAGTATGAACAGGAATGAAATTGTGAACCTCTCCTGTAATTTCGTTCATATTTTACAGTGTGCACTGTAATGTAAGCTGAACCTCACACTGTACCTTGCTGGGCCAGCTGGGTTCCCACCTCTGGCAGTCCACAGTAAACCACATCTCCCAGAGCCTCCTGCAGGTGGCAGAAAGCAAGGTCAAAGGTAGTAACAAATACTTCTTTATATATATTTCTTTTGCTTGTACATATCTGTGCGCAGGCTCAACAAACGTACTTGTGCAAACTTGCTGATACCGACGGTACCAACTCCATCGTCTTCTACTCGAATCCATTCGTGCTTGTCTGTGAATTTAAGTGCTGCAAGACAACATAACAGACTCAGTACACAGAGAGCCTCCTAGTAAAAGAGTTGCAGATATATGTTATTCCCTGGCTGGTAAAACATAAAGGACAGACATGCAGCAGCGTCGTCAACTCTCCGTGTCCTTTTCTTTAAGCTAATGTTACCCTCTAACTAGCCACCGGAAAGCTTAGCTAACATGCAAACACTAAAACTCATTCACGGGGGGGGGGGGGATACCTGCTGAAACCCGGCTAGACGAGGCTAACGTTCGTCGAAAATAAGGCGACGGTGCCAGTCGCAGCGGAGAAAGCGGAGCCGACCGGGTAATCAAAGGCAAAACTGTAGAAAAGTTGGAAGACAGCGAGCGGAATAGCCCACATGCGGCCATGTTTGTCGCGTATTGATGAAAACTTTAAGTCCTCTTCTTCTTTGTGGATATTAGAGGCATCAGTGGCGCTCTACTGCCCTCGACTGGTGAAGAAATGTGATAGCAAAATATTCACGCCTCTATCATGTGTGTCTCATTTTGAGCCTACAGATTCATGGCAATTTAATTAAACGGAAAACATCACACACAACACCATTTATTCCACATGATATTCCCTGATTTGGTGTATTAATGACTAGAGAGGGCTGTTTAACATGTCAGACCAAAATCTCCCATATGTGTTCAACTAGGTTAAAGATCTGGTGACATGGTATATGATTCACATCATTTTAATCATCAAAGAGTCACCCCGTCTGCTCTCTTATTAAACATTTATTGTTTGGTTTCTTTTAAAGTGTTTTTCTTTAAGGGATAGTCATGTGTTTCTGCTCATGAAAGGAATATGACTAAACTCTCAAATATAGTCTACGAATTTTGGTTTGGCTGAAATTATTTATGGTTTCTCTAAGGTCCCCTCCTCCCCAATTTTCTTTTTCCATTAACATTTCCCTGAACTTTAAAAAGCTTCTGCCTGTGCTACTAGGTTGTTCCATGTGTTTTTACTGTATTTTTTTCACTGATTCTGTACACATAATGCTGCCCTTTTAACCTCACCCACCATTAAGGCCTTATTCCTGCCAACAAGTCCAATAGAAATACTATTAATTCTTTATTATATATATATATATTGTGTCTTCTTGCTTTGCTGGATTCTAGGTTGTGCCACACAAAGTACAATCTTTCACTTGCCACTTTCTAGATGTGTAAATCCATCAGTGTGAATTATCTGTAGCCTAATAGAGAATCTGTTTCTGTTCTAAATACTGCACTATGTCTAGATGTCGGTGTCGATGTTACATTTAGTTCATGTTAAAGACCAGCATCATAGAAAATAAAGAAAAAAATAAATGTGACGTGTTAAAATCTGACGATGTTTATTTAATAGAAGACGATTCTGTATCTGGAAGAACCAGACCAACCAGGTTATGCTGTTTTAAATTGGCCTCTTCCCATGAAACAACAATTAAAGACCCACAGTCCAGAGGTTTTGTCCCACAATATTAGTTTGTGTGATGTGTAAATAATGACTAAGACATCAAAAGTAATTACATCCCAGTTTTTCACATCATGTAACAATTTTGGAATTTGTGCCAACATGGCTATGGCTGCTTAGTTAAACTGTTTTGCAATAATCCGTTTTTCTTTCTGCACATATGGCTCTATTGTAAATATAGACAAAATACTGGAGTCCAGAAAGCTTATCAGAGTTGTTTTCAGAGCCATGACTATATCCCAAGAACTACACAATCAATTCAATCATTTATGACAGGTCTTACAATTAGAAAGTAAATTTACACTTCCCAGTTTTTACCAAATCCCTTGTTCATTAGAGCGCACAAACACTGATCAAACAGGCCACAAACCTTGTTCTCAATGACCAATCTAACAAAAACATAAATTATTTATTAAGTAACACTTTTATTAATACAAAACAACAGAATATATAAAGAAAAGGTCACTCTCATGCCTGGGAGTTATACTATTGCTCAAAATTGCATTAGCTGAGGAAATGGCATGTTTAGAATTTTAAAAATAATAAAAATAAAGCAAACGTGAGCGTTTCACACAACCATACGCTCCCTTTCTCCTGTTCTGGCTTCATAAACTATGCTGTAAAACAAACTAAAATACACAACGACTAAAAGTGTCCTCCCTATACCTGGGCTAAAAGCTACTAACATAAATAACAAAAGCACATCTGTTTGGCTTTTACATTACACAGCTTCATGAGTCCATCCAGTGTCCACTTTTCCTTATTTGATTCTGAAGATGAGAACAAAAAAACAACAACAACAACAACAATAACAACACAGATAACAGTAAAAGAGAAATGACAGCTTGCTGTGAAGAGAGGAGTGAAAACAGAGGGGATGAAAACTTTTATGTGTGAGTGTGTTTGGTTGTTTCTTCATCAGAGCTCATTGGAAGCTTGCTTGCCCTCTCATTGAAAGCCGTATAACATGTAACATGTCTGTGTTAGGTCCCTCCTGCAGGGGGTGCTGTATGCTGCTGGATGGATGTGAGGAGCAGAGGTGAGTACTGGCGGTCTGTGGCAGGCAGACAGAGGGGGGTCTTTAGTCTATAAAGTCTCTCTCCTCACTGCAGGAAGGAACGGCTAGGTCGGGAAAGCCAGGAAGTTCATCTTTGACCATGGTCAGGTCACCACGGTTTACCACAGACACAACACACACTCTCATTTGTACACACACTCCTGACATCTCTGTGCCTACAAACACGTGCACAGTCAGCCAGACCCAGACACCCCAGCTGGTATTTAGGTGGTTCGTTCCTCCTCGTCAGCCTCCTGCTTGGTCCTGCGCAGGTTGCTCTTCATCTTCACAAACTCGGGGGTGTTTTCTTGTTCCTCCTCAATTTTCTGTTGCTCCAGCTCCTGCTGTAAGAATACAAACATTGAAAAATTTAACAAATTATAGAAGTGATAATCTGTGTGTAACAACACATGTAGGGTAAAAAAGGCTTTCTTTAAATCATTTACCTGCTCTAGTTTCTGTTGTCTTTTCATGAGCTCTATCTCTAGGTCACTCCTTTTTTTGTGGGCTTCCTGCTCCTCCTTCTGAGCTTTGATGACCTGCTCCCTCTTTCTCTTCTCCAGAACCTTCTGCAGCTCTGGTTTGTTCTGAGGAGCCAGACCCCTGTGCAGAATTAAGTAGTGAAACATCATGTTACTAGAATAAAATGTAATGAACGCCTGGCAACACATGCTTCAAAGCCCCACATGGAGAAATACTGGCATTTATATGCATGCATAACAGATGATGACACGACCTCATTCTAGTTTAACACGCATGCTGACTTAGATGTTCTGGATTAAACATGTCAATCATGTTCAGGAAAATTTTGATTTTGAGCCAATCGCAGATTGTTTCACATTTGCCAATCTGTGTATGGTTGCCAGCACTGGAGTTGACCTTGGTAAAAGTGGAATGAAACCATATTTTTCTTTTTCTTGAAAGCACCAAAAAAAAAACAATGTTGAAATTATTAGAGCCAAAAGTCATTCAACAATCTGCAAATATATTCCTCGTGTAAAAGATGACTTGGTGTTGTTGCACAACTGCCTAAAAAAAGATGAATGGGACATCATGGTACAGTGTGAGTGTGTCTTGCGAAGAGGAGCAAAATACAAGACGTTATGTAATACTCCAAAGAGAGGAAGAGGGCACACATACGGGATGGGTTAGGATCAGCTAGAAAAGGCAAAAACCAATAAAAGGATCAGGGAGGCACAATAAAGTGCAAAGAAAATCAGGAGCAGCAAAAGGACAGAGGCTACCAACCAATTGAGGTCAAAAATGTAATCTTTAAAAACCATATGATCCAGATTACTTCACTCTCACGGTTAATGATTCCCCTTTTGCCTGAAACTGCGTAGGCTCTTCAAATAAAACACAGTGTGCCTACCTGACTGTAGTTTAGCACAACAACGCCTTAATTAAATGCATTAATAAATTCTGAAGATTACATAACCCTGCCCACAATGTTCCAAGCAGCAGTGGGAGTATATTTATTACTTAAACTAAAGCTACTGCTGCAGTTTAAATGCCCTGGTTTCCCTTATAGTGAGGGTCTTATAAAAGTAAAGCTGTTTCTGCTCAGAAAGGGAGGAGGTCAAGGTTACTCAAAGCAATAAGACTAATTGTAAAAGATGCTTACACTACTCTCCTCTCCTCTATGGGATGACGTTTACATAATCACAGACCCTCCTTTCCATGACCCCTCCCACAAGTGCACGCCCTCTAGCAGACTAGGAAGAATGTGCTTTCAAATCCCACACATCAATACCTCCATCAGCTCAAATGCTTCACCAGTTTTGGTAGCTGAATCTCTCAAATTCTTATTTTCTGTGTGTGCGTGTGTGTGTGTATATTTGTGTGCGTGGAGAAAGGGTCACAACAGCAAATGCAGCAAAGGCAGAGGGAGGCCCTCAGCTAGACACTGTTTTGTAATCTTGATTACATAACACTTTTTTCCCTCTTCATACAGTCATCCATCCATTCAGTCCCACCCCCACCCCCGTACTCTCATAACCATGAGTAATCCACTATGCAGGAAAGCTTTCAACATGACAAAAAGCCCAATCAAAACAAGTTTATCCCACCATTAAACCTACTAGATTTATCTTCTACTAGTACCAAACTCATAATATCCCCTGTCTAGACAACTAAAAACAATATGCTGTAGCTTCTGGAATGAAACAAAAACAGCAACTTGATGTTTTGATTTAATTTCTTGACTATCCTGGTTGGCATCTTTCCCATCAATCATTAATGCTGTGCTTCCATCACTACAAAAGCACCCCACTCATCGACCTGTTTACAGAACATCGTTGCTGTGATGTAACAGCTGTCAGCAGCGTGTGTGTTTACGTAGCTATTAATAGCTTGGACACAAAGCTGATGGCTCCACATGAGAGAAAATACAAACATTTATTGTCAAAAAGTGGTGCATATGTATTAATGTATGCAGACAC
The DNA here is from genome assembly GCA_036937835.1 of Pampus argenteus. Taxonomy (NCBI): domain Eukaryota; kingdom Metazoa; phylum Chordata; class Actinopteri; order Scombriformes; family Stromateidae; genus Pampus; species Pampus argenteus. The sequence goes on from CM072869.1 coordinate 12,109,355, forward strand.
TGCTGCACGGGCACTCACACTGACCAAAGGATGCCTGAAATCCTGTTTAGTCATCACCCAGAAAAGGTTTATCCTGTACAATATATCTGTGTGACCTTTACATAACCAAATTTTGACACACTAATGCACATGAAGCTTTATATATAAGCTCCTATGATTTTTTTATTTGCTGAGCTTTACGTAATACTACTGCTGGCCAAGTCTGCATGGATACTATCACACCAGTTACAGAAAACTAACAGGATTACTGTATCAGTATTACTTTCTGTATCAGTATTACTTCCATCAGAAGACATAAAACTAAATTAGCCTGGACCTGCAGACTGCTGTTTTTCCCTGAAATGTTTTTAAGTGGGGCAAACATGATAATCATCGCCATAAACAACAGGGTTTTATTACTAAGTAAATAAATAAACCATTATCTGTCTAATTATGTGCTGCACGTGAAGGAATATCAATAGTCTTTTTTTATTGATCTGGTTTTGTTTATGTGTATTAAGCATGATAAAATTACAGATAGCTATCTCTTCCTTAAAGATTGGCTGTGCATAAAGCAGGTGTGTTTACGCGGAAACAGATAACACATGAAGTAGAGACAAACAGGGATTTTCCTGACCTCTTCTGGTTCATGAGCAGCTCTCGGTGCAGGTCCTGGTGGTTACGAGAGTTCTTGACTGGGTTGATCAGCTTCTTGGGTTTGATGAGCTCATCACAATCACCATCCAGATAGTCTGGCTCCGCCATTACACTCCTTCCTGGTGACAGCGACAGACCTTGGTCACACGGATCTACAAAGACAGAAACAGTGAAAGTCTTAATTTAACCACTATAGTGCGACATAAGCCTGGATGTAACAAATCAAAGGTGTGGTGACAGAAAAGTGAGTGTGCTGTAAACATTTTTGTAAGATGTATTTTTTCTCTAAAATAACGCTTTCAAGCCCAATATGAGCATCTGCATCATCCTTTAGAATATGCTCAAAGTTTTTGAACGGTCTCTATAGTGATGGAGGGACTCTGGAGGGGCGCTGGAATTACATAATTGTTCCCACATGATGTGAAGAGGAACATTTCATTCCCTTGTTATATGATGTAAAAACCACATGCAAAATAATGAGGAGATGAAACAGGATAGCGCATAACCACACTCAAAAATATTTCAGACACACATGGTTCTAAAAGTGTTTCAGATTGCTGATAATTATGTAACCTAAACATTTACTTCAATCCACTGTAGTCTGTGACCTCAAAAACAAAGCAACTCCTACACATGATGTATAGTGTAAAAGTATTCTGTGTTATATACACAGCATTTTTCCCATTTATAGAAAAATAACCAATATCATTATACAGCTGAGAAATAACTGGGATTCACAGCAAATTAGACCAATACCTCAAGTTGACTGCAGTGTTTATGCAACAATACTACAATAAATGACATTTTTTGGCAGCTTAATTTTCCAGTCTGCTTTGTGTAATGAAAAATTCACAATTGCATTTAAATTGATGGCTCATATGCTCCATTAAAAAAAAAAAGAGTCACAACATATCAGCAGATACAATTTAAGATTTCAGATCTAACTAACCGAAATAAGAGAACATATGTTTTTTTAAAAACATATAATTTAAATATATTTAGCCCATATAAGCCCATATAAAACAGCTAAGCATTTTACTTTTTATAACTTTAAATGTTAAAAATACCCAAAAATACCACATTGGCTTAACTCACCCTGCAGATGAGGAAAGACGGGGTATCTGAATAATGTCGTCATCTCAGCTATTTTGGTTCGAAGTCTTTCTTTCCAGGAAAAGCTATTAAAGCCTGCTGTCCTGTTTATCAGTATGTTGCAGAGCTTCACAAGGGAGATGTGCTTTGTCCTGCACAGCTGTCTGCTACTGAGCTGGTTGGAGTTCAAAGTCTTTTTTATAGCTACGCTCACACACATACACATACACACACGCACTCGCTCTCTCTTTCTGCTCCCTCCCTCACCTACTCCCCTCCCACTCACTTTCAGTGCATATCTCTAGACAAGGAACAGTTTCTAAATAAATTTGACTTATTATTGGACACATTTCTTCAGGAATGAGAGAATGAACATTCCCAGTTAAAAAAAAATTAAAATAGTATTAAATGTGTATGATAGTAAACTACAAAATCAGCAGAGTCTGTTCACTTTGATATTATGTAACAGCATCATGTGCATTTCCCTTCCTGTAGGTTGAGGAATGACTCAGTTTGTAAACAACTGCATTCTCAAATGCTTCCAAAAGCAGTGATTTTTAAGGTGTTGCTTAGTTACGACTTCCTCCTGTCTGTGACCGATAAGGACAGACTGAAAAAAAGAAAACGTGTGATATTTTGAAACTTGAGTGGGCCAGTCACGGACATCGTTTGTACCAAAGATGAGTGTGGCGACGAGTGGGGTGGTGGTGGGGTGGTGAGGGGGGTGTCCTCAGAATCAAAACATTCATGCATGCAGATGATTATTGTGATGATCTGAAAACACCACTAGAGGTCGACATTCCTGCAGCATAGAAACTAAATCATATCAGTTACATAACAAAGAAGCCTAAGATAAACATGGTCTGTGGCTCAAAGAGAGTTGCCACATAATACATATGCTTAATGGATATAATGGAATATGTTGACAAATGAAAATACTGCTTTCCCCAGTTGGTTACATGGTCACAGTGTTGTGTAATCCCTTGTTATTTCAGTAATAACCTTTTAAATATTGTGTTTACTCATGTGGCCACAAAAATCTTTAAGCCTATGTATACAAAACCATCATCGGAAGGTTAAAGTCTTGTAAGATAAAACAAAGTCACATCTTCAATCAATCAATCAATCCATTCCTTAAAAAAATAAAAATAAAAATGAATGACAAGATGTATTAGTATTTTTATATTCTACATAATGTTGTGTATAATGCTGTTAGGAACATAGCAGTCACAGTACATTTGGTGACACCACAAGGAAATGGTGACAGTGTTTGAGCATGTGAGACGGCCCTGGTGGGCAGAGCAGCTTGTGGCTTTAAGCAGGGGCTGCATGTGTGCACACATGTGCTTTGTGTACATCAAAGGTGGTTTTTGTTAATGCCGAGATAGGGGGTAGAAGAATTTAAAGACTGGCAGTGTTGTCAGTGTCCATTAGTTCAACGCATCTGCTCCTACTTCCTCTGTGTCCCGAGGGACAGAGGAATTGACATAGGGAGTTCAAAAGGGCCCTGTAACCTCAAATTGGAGCCTGCTTCAATCCTGCCTTATCACTGGTAGTGTTACATGTTTTATTGAATGTCCCTTCTGGTTAAAAGCTACAGTACAGAGATAACATGTTTCACTATCAGTTAAAGCCGAACACCTAAAGAACAATATGTTAAGTTAATATGTCAATCCAATGTCGCTCAGATAAAGACCAGCATTTAATATATGGTTGTGCAACAACCATATATGGTTGTGCAACAACCGCTTTTCACCGCTTCAACAACCGCTTTTCACCGCTTTCCGCTGTTCCAGGAATCCAATTAAAACTGTTTTGGAAAACACACCGTAACAGCACACACACACACACGCATAAACACATACAGACATAATGAGCCTCCAAAAGACCTAGGTTTCTGAGATGTGAACAGGACTCAACATTTAGAGGATTGAAAATGTCTAAGCATTCAGGCATAAAAGGAGAGGAAAGTTGGTGAAAACAGAGGAAAAAGAAAGGAGGAAAACTGGGTCAGATGAGATAGGAAAAAGAAAAGAGATTTGGCCATAGATGACTTCCCTCTGTTTACTTCACTCTTTCTTTGTTATCCTAATGACCTGTGCTTGACTGATCTTACATCCTATGAAATGTCACATTTTTGAACCAGCATGCTACAGGAAATATCCAATCAATCAAGAACTGTAAAAGTAGTGCAGTGAGAGTTTCAACCATGCAGAGGCTGAAAGTGTACACATATGTTTCTAATAATATGCCACTCATATCATGCTTACAGATACCCTTTTCAATGTCTAAATGTAAAAAGAAAATGTGTGTGTCGAATGAAAAAACGAGGAAGTAACTGAATTAATGTTTTCAGTAAACATGTTTACAGCAACGTGTGAGTACGTGTGTGTTTGTGAGAAAGTGTACTCATGGTGGCTGCATTAGTGCTGATAGTGTGTCCTGGACAAGAGTGTCTGCACTGCGCCAAATGATTGTATCACTGGGGCAGCTCTGCTAAATTAGAGCAAATACAAACTCAAAACATGCATTCAAAATCAAGACTCATTTTCAATTTCCCCCTCAACAGTTATTTTCCTTTGGTTGTCAAGGAGACATCACATACATCACATCATCACACAGATAACAGGAAATAGCAAATGACAACTCACTAACGCCTCAAAGCCTATAAACACTGATGAGACTTCCAACAACTGAAACTAAATCCTCAAATAAAAAATATGTGTATGTCCATCTATAAAAAAAAAAATCTATACATGAAAAGTAATCTTCCTGGTTTAACCCACAGATGGGCAGAAAAACTAATGTAGAGGGATGGGGAAGAGATGCTAAATTGGCCATTATCAGTGCTTTTTTTGTTCCACTGATGGGAAGCTGACAAACAATACTGGGAACACAACAAAAAAGAAACGACAAAAGGTGAATTGTTACTGACATGCACAAGACAAAAAGACAGAAAGAGGTTGTTAATTTTATCTTGGGATCAGAGTAAAAATGGGCAGAGTAGGTTAAAAAAAATAAAGATAGAGAGCTCCAAATGCTGATTAATGATATAGTTTGGTTATTTAAAAGCCAACAGTGGCCCTCTTCCTGCTGCAGCCTTGAAAGACAGAGAAATGAAGGAGAGGAGAGCAGCTGGTTGCCTGCTTCACCATGTGACACCTCCAGGATACAGACACAAACAGCGCTGACCATCCAGGGCTTCACAGGGTGGGGCTGGTCTGTCAACTGTCATTGGTTTGTGAACACATGGCTGACCACGCCCACTCCATCATCAATTAGTCAGGATTTGTTTTCCACGGGATTCAGCAGAAAGGTGCATAGATTTACAATAAAGGATTAATCACATACCATTTTGCTTTTGATATATGCTGATCATAGATACATCCAACATTAAAAGACATTTTCTTAACTTTTGGAAAGAGCTGATTTTTTTTAACTCATTGGTAATTCTTATTGATACATAAGTGTCTTAAAAACAACCCCATAATAATGGATATGCAATTGATTTTGGCTTTTGTGTATGTTCTTGATATCAGCTGCAGCTTCATAAAGCAGACGCAACAAAAGAAGCTTAACAAAAAGTGTGATTTTCACATTTTTCTGATTAGAGATGCATACACGTGCAAAGAAAAAAAACAGTCAGCTGACTTTGAATTAGACTCACCATATTATTTCATGACAAACTGAAGAAAATCTATATTTTCTTGAAACTTAATTTACCAGCCACTCTCTTGTTCCAATATCCCCTCCTTGTCCCATATACAACCTCTTGTTCACTCTTCCCTATCTCTCTTTTTTTGGCCAGATCCTGTCTATTCCACTCACAGATGGGAGGTCCACACCTCAGGGGAAATTACGTCATCAATACCCCTAAAGCAACCCCCACACCCCATTCTCTCTCTCTCTCTCTCTCTCTCTCTCTATGTCTTTCTCTCACACACACAAACACACAACCTTACAAGTCGGACAAATCAGAGTATGTGTCTCCTATTCTCTGTTAATGAAGCGGCCATTCAGCCATAAATAGGAGAGGCCCTAATTAAAACACACAAATAGATGGGCTTTTAACTGACAGCTGTAGGGGGTTGGGTGTGGGAGGGGAGCATGGGCGTGTGTGTGTATGTGTGAGAGAAAGAGAGACTGAAAGTGACAGAAAAAAGTGAGGGAGAAGCAGTAGTGACTATAAGCTAGTTCCCGTACAGACCCTGTGTACGCACATGCTCATTTACAAGCCTACACATAAATCATAGCGAAAGGCAGAGTGACGTACATGTGCGCATTTCCAGAGTACAGATTCAAACAATAGAATCACATATTGTCCTGTCAAACAAGCACACATTCAAAGTCTGAGTTAAATAACAGTCTACCTACCCACACTATTTGTTTGCAGTCTAGAGCAAATGACACTCGAATGTCCGTATGAGATAAGACAGAACATAAACACCATGAAGTACTCCAGAGCACCAACATGTTTCTGTCTATACACAGCAGAAAGGCAAAAAGCCACTCTTGCCATTGCAATTGTGTGAGTTTACATGGACTTTATAATTACTAATAGTCTACAGAAGATGAGAGGGTGAAGATGATGGTGAATGATGATGTAAATGTATTCAAGTATATTTAAACTATAGTGTCCAACATTTAGCAACAGAAAACTGAATTATGGGATGAGAAAGAAAATGGTTGTTCAAAAGGATTCTGGGGAGTTTAGGGGTTGATATATGTATTTCCTGCATTGGAGTGGGGGTCTGGAGCAGAGGAGAAGAGGATCAGGGGAATTCTGGGGTCTCGTCATGTACTGACCTCCGAAAAACACCCATTCCCGCTCCCAAAATACAATGATGTCACTAGGGAGATGCAGGGGTATGGGAATTTACAATCAGGGCTCATAAAACACAGATGTGCACCAACGCACCAGCACGCACTCAAAGAATGGATTATGTCACACTTTGTCTATCTCATATGAGGGAGGCATGAGCTGTTAGGCTTTAGCTAGGCAGTGTGGATGTGAACGCTTTTAAAACTCTGATGTCATTAAGGGAGTACTAGGTGGCTCTATAGATAGTCATGATGAAAAGTATACAACAAAATTCATCACTACGTCTGCCAATCAGGAGTAATAGTTCATACAAAAATTTATCATATTCTTATAGTTTTCATCTCTCTGGCCACCCTATGCTTTCTGTAAATACACCCATTATCTTGGTCCTCATTTGCAATTTAAGTAATATCAATAACCTTTTTTTTTTTTTACTACATTCAGATTTTGTAGGCCAGCATCTCCAAATGACTGTACACATTTAAGGGCTTTAAAGGGAAGGTATCATGCACATATCCAGGTCTATACTTTTATTCTTGGGAATGTTATTACTGAAATATGTTGGCATGATTTAAAGTCTGTTATGCAGTCCCTCAGTTCATCCTCTGTCTGAAACAGGCCGTTTTAGCTCCTGTTCTGATTGGCCAGCAACTGAAGGCTGCATGTCGGCTGACTTCAGGTGGGTCTGAAGGCTACATAAACAAACAGTAGTAGTAAGATTTCACTTCTTTTGCTAAAAATGTAAACTTCTCAATCACATCCGTACATCTTCGAGCATGAATCTGATCTTAAATATACGTCAACACAAACAACCATAGCAAAATAAAAGCTATAGAAACGGATGGCAGTTTGTGGACATGCATGAACAATCTGACTTCATCATAATGATGAATTACAGTTAACAATAACAGTTCGAGCAGGCTGAAACCTGGGCTTTTGATTGCAGGGAGAATTGCACATATGTTCACTTCAACTTTTGGAACTTGATGTTTAACCTAGAGATCCAACATCAGAGCAGTATAAAAATCACACTTTCCATCCCTCTCAGATAACCACATTGACTACATTTGGTCTTGTCACAAGCTTGACTACATATGTAATATAAGATATTTGTCAGTTGACATACACTGGCATGACCGGATGATCTGTCTTTGAGATGAGAACCAAAGCCATTTTGTTGTTTACAGTGTTACTCTGATAATCACAATTGGTCATGTGTAGCTGTGATACCTCTCTTTGAACTGAAACATACCCCTAAGTGTGCGTTCAGCATGTTATTTCACTCCTGCACAGTCCTGTCGAAACGTGTTGTGAGCCCTGGGGTGAGGCAGATTACAGATTGAATGGGATGGATTGAAAAGGCACGTACACCACTTTGAGTCATGCTGAGGGAATGTGATGAACCTGCAAAGTGATTATCGCTTCAGGCAGATAACAGCATCTACATATAGAGGCACAAACACTCTCACACACACTGCTGGGAATCTAACCAAATATTCAAACACAGACATTGTTGAGTGACAGAAACATGAGGGTGCATGTTATGTGCTCTTTTCCATAAAAGGTAAAAATCAAAGTGCTTACTCAGACCAAATTCTGAACACATGCCCTGAATCATTAGTGAGTGGGGTATAATATGGGGGTCACACCTGTCAGTCAAATACAAAAGGCTGGTCTATACTTCCTCACAGCTGACACTGACACATGGTCCTGTATGTATATGTATGGACCAGATGAGAACAGGTGGGCTGAGGCAGATGAAGGGAACACATGCACAGAATCCAAACTGATTAGCCGTATAGTCACACCCTAAGAGGACAAATTATAGACAGAGCACACGCACATTTCATGTGGCTCTTCCTGGCTGAGATGTAAACACATATACTACACATATCACCCCTAAATGCAGCTCCAATATCTTTCTCTTTAGTGGTATAAATGCCATATATATAAAAAAAAAAAGCTGTAGCTGTTTAGTCTGGCTCAGCAGTGTGAAGTACCGTTCAGTCATAAAGGAAGAGTCTTTGTTATGGCTCTGCTGTCTGCTCCAGTTTCAGATTCAAAGCTTTGTGCTTTACTGCTGTTTTTCCCCTTATGGAGCAGAGTCACGCCCCTCCTCACAATCTACTGGCTGAACCCAGCTGGGAGCTCAATTCTTATTGGCTGGGGGGCACACTGAGGAGGATTTAGGAGGTTCTCCTTTGTTTACAGGCTAGTAGAGAAAACCTAATAACAACTGTTACCTTGGGCAACCAGACAATCTACAGTTAGCCAGACAGACACACAGGCGTGAAAGCAGAGTGCATACACACCTCACGCACGCACACACACACACACACACACACACAGGGATAACGAAGTAACCTGGTGTCCGAAACAGAGCATATTAAGAGTCTTTGTTCTCTGTGATTCTAAACTGTACATGCATATTTTTTAGTTGGGACAGTAAGCAATCATGTGGTTTTATTGTCTGATGAAACTTTCCAAAGCCAGTAGTGGTATATCTACATTCTGAAAACCCAGTTGGCTTCAGGCAGCAACAGAAAGAAGTGGCTCTATTCTTCTGTAGGTGTATGTTCCTGTTTGTGTTTGTAATAAGACAGGATCATATATCTTAATACTGACTTACAAAGAGCTTAATCCAATTCGTGCAGCCCAAGACTCCCAATCACTCTATACTTCAACCTAACAAGCCGTAAGGAGGAAGAATCTGTGTGCATGTGCACATGCGTGAGTGTCGTCTATTCTAAGACTACACACAGTAATGGTGCTTTATTGTGATTGAAGCTCCTGCATAACATCAGGAAAATCAATGGGATTCTTTGAGACGCAGAGTCCCTGTAGGTTTGTGTGTCGGTTTTAGTCTTGGTTTTTGCATGTTCAGCTTATCTTTTTTATATCAATATATTAGGTCTTGAGCAAAATCAAGTGAAGTCCCGACATGTCTTACTCTAATATGAACTACTAAGCCCCCCCACCCCACCCCACCCCTAGCTACCTCATCCATCTAATAGCCGTTCTCTATCAGGAAACTCAATACCTGAATACTGACATCATAATCTAAAACCATGGCAACTAAACCACAGCACAGTGTAAACAGACGCTTTGTCCTGTTGTAGGATTCTGTGATTTCATCGGCCATGTTTGCATTGCATCATAATATTTCATTCAGCTTCCATACAGAGGTAAGGTAATAAGATTGTTCTGTACATGTGACATCCATTGCACGTCTGTCCGTCCTGGGAGAGGGATCCCTCCTCTGTGGCTCTTCCTGAGGTTTCTTCCACCTTTTTCCCTGTTAAAAGGTTTTTTTGGTGGACAAGTTTTTCCTCACTCGAATCGAGGGTCTAAGGACAGAGGGTGTCACTCCCTGTACAGATTGTAAAGCCCTCTGAGATAAATGTATTTTGTGATTTTGGGCTATATAAATAAAATTTGATTTGATTTGATTAATAAGGCACCCAATGTTTGTTATGACCAAGCAGCTGTCCAAAACAGTTTTAAATAACAGATAAAGAAAGCACAGATTTGCAGATGTTAGCTGGATCTGATAAATACCAACCAAAAAACACAAAAGGACCACTATCATTAAGGACTGTACCTTGTCTCATGATAAACCCACTCTACAAATATACAACATTTGCAGTGTGAAATGGCACCTCTGCTCTTTCTCCCTGAAATTCCCCTATTTCTTAAAAGTGTATTCTTCATTATATTAGCAAAGATGGTCTTTGTTTCAGCTGCTGACACGCCGCAAGAAACCCTGGATTTTGTTAACACATCAGATATCAGATGATCAGATATTTCATGATTTGTGTCATAGCCATGACAATTTTATAAAAAAAAATATTTCAGCAAAGATCTTGTATGGTTCCTTGTGCTAAGAAAACATTAAGCACAGCTGTTTGGCAAGTTGTGTTAAACAAAAAAGAGATAGAAAGAAAAAGAGAGAAGAAAAAAAGTTTATTTCTCAAAAGTAAGGTATAAAAAAAATAATATTTGGGTATCTTTAACAATACTCAGGTTAAAGTCTCCTAACTGACTGGAATTGGGCAGAGTGAAGATGTGTTTGGTAAAACATTGAATACTCCACTCTCAAAGAGTACAGAGACCCAATGAAAACTCCCTCTCTGTTTAGATGGCTCATTACAGGGGAAAAGACTTGAAAACATTTGCTACAGGGCAGTCTTTCAAGTCTGATCCTGATCATGAAACTTGCACACAGGAACACACGGTCTTGTGCGGCGTAGATCTTAAGGATCAGTGTATTCTGCTGAGTAATGAAGATTTTGTACCCACAGACAGACCAGCAGGACTAATGGAGATAATACTGTCAACACATGTGGTTGGCAGTTACCCCTCCTGGACACACACACCCATTCTTGACTGAAATACCTTGATTTTCTTGAGGTCAGGAGGTTGAGTCCTTGACATAGACTCACATTCTATAATGATACATCTCAGAAACGCACCAGAACCACTAATAGACACATGCCATTATAGGATGGAAACTCAGACATTTCATTCACATATTTAAATTCCTTTGAGTGCAATAATAATGGAGCAGAAAGCATTCCTGTTGTAACACCCACCACACACACACACACACAGTGACAGCACGGGCCTTACGGGAAACTAAAGACAGCAAGAGAGACAGAGTTAGAGAAACAGGAGAGAGAGAGAGCAAAAGAGGGGGGAAGGAAGGGGTTCAAAGATCAGAAAACAGATGTAAATCGTTTAGCAAACTCCCCTCCAAATGACTAACACATGTGTAGGAACTTTCCCCTCCCTGCACACATACACTCACACTCTTCTTAACTCTGCACCTAGATAGCATACACTCATTTATACCACCTGCTTTTGCCACTTCCCCTCTCTCTCTCTCTTTAACCCAGCTGATGACCCAGAATTAAACTACTTCACATATTAAAAGCTGCCTATTTGTTTTTACCATGCTGTTATTCTGCTTCCACCCAGTAAAACACACACCAGGAGTTGGGTTCGGCCCTGTTTGCATAAGTTCCTGTTAAAGTTTGACAGCATGGCGTCTTGACACAGCCTAACCACTGCGAAAAGAACACTATTGAGTTTGAGATTCGCAAACCTGTTGCCACATCAGAAAAACAACACTCTGCGGCCATATTCACATGACATTTGGTCCAACTGCCCGATGACAGCAGAGGTCAGTGTGTCAGCTCTGACTCAAGCCATGTGCTTTGACTCAGGAAGCAGTAGTCATTGCTGTGCTATTACAAACACAGTCTTACTCACTCTGGATGAATTCAGCTACAGCTCATCTATTAAATATGGTCTCTTCTAAGGCTGTTTGTCTCACAAAAATGCCTCGTTTGAAGACTACTGATGTATTATTATATAGAAAAACAAACAGTAAGTTAAATGTTGAACAAAGTGCAAAATGTTGAGACAAATACGTGCTGCTTTGGACTATATAAATGCAATAGTCTTAATTTTAAAGAATGTTTATTCTATAATATATGTTAGTCTGGTGGTGTATATATATATATATATATTGCCATCTGTAAAACCCTACGTGAGCATGACGTGACGTCCCGTATCTTCTCTAAAGTAGCCTTCTCACAGACACACTAGGGGAAGAAAATAAACAAAGATTTTTTTTCTTCTTCCATTATTCTCCTAAAGTCCAAAGTATCAACTGCCATTATCGGTGTGCTGCAAAAGTGACTGAAACTGTACGTGCTGTACAACAACCTCAATGTGTTGGTTCTCCACTGTCCCGTCCCCTACAGTCATGCGCTGCAACAAAAGGAGACAATGAAACAAGAGTTTGTATTTTGCAATCTCATCCTCTCTCTCTCCCCGATCTTTCTTGTCCTCGTTACTTTTCACATTTTTTTAATGAAACCCAAAACCTGCTGCTTCTGTCGATGAGAGCGGACAGACAGTTAAAACGTACCGCTTTTGTTAGTGTGCTCGTGAAACAAGCATGAAAAACGCACGAGCTCCACACACACACACACAAACGTATACACACCTACCTCAAAGTCGACCCCGACGCGACTTGTCCAACTCAACTTGTTTAATATTTAAAATGACAAAGTGGTCCAGGTCACATCAGTGCGTCTCCAGATCACTTCTTCTGGTTGAGGTGTGTCCCTGCTTCGCCGCTGCTTTTGCAAACTGTTCAATTGCTCCGGCACACACACACACACACACACACGCACACATGCAGTCAGTTAGGACCCATAGAAAATGTAAATGTAGCTGGGTGGGAGGGGTAATGTGACGTCACGCAGAAGGGCTCCTCCTCCTCCTCTTTCTTCATATGCTCAGTGAAGTGGATGAGTGGGAACTCCTCGAGCTCAGGGCGGGGTGGTTGGAGCGCGCGCGCGCACGCACCTACAAACATACGCGCACACAACATGTAATATTGTAATGTATTCCATCGTAGGTATCCATATTTGCTTACGAGGCATCAAGTTTAGTAATGTATTTTCAAAACATACTTATATTGTGTCTGTTGTACTGTATAAGCAATAAATTAGTAGGTCAAATGTACTTTACATATGTATATAAATTGTATTAGAATATGATTCCTTTGATAAGTTTGTTACTGTAATAACTGAATTATATTCTAATATTAGATTTTAACCATTTAACATTTCTTTCCCATAAAGCTGCACTGATCAATATTGTTTAATTAACAATGGATCGAATTAAGTGTAATGTAATGTAATGTAGAGACACACCTACAGAGAGTTATCACTGAGCTCTACAGAACTTTTCAGCATCTTTCAGCTCATTGTTTTGGTTCAGTCTCTTTAAGCTTTCAAGTGCCTTTTCCATCATCAGCAGGTAGCTGTTTTCTGTGAAAAAGTTCTGATAGGACTTTTCCGCAGCAAACATTTTGACTTGCCATAGTTGGAAAAGCACAGGTGTTAAGAATCCAACATTAACATTCAATTCAAATGTCCCAGTAAAGCCATGACAGTGTGACAGTGAGTCAGCATGCAGGATACAGGACCCTGAAATCAAGCAGCCAGATTCAGGCATCACCGCCTCTCCTTCATCTAAGGGCAGGGAAAATTAGCAACTAGCTGGCGAACAAAGTGGAGCATTTAGCAGCTAAATAGCTGGATATTTCCCAGTCGGTGATGACCACAACAGCTAAAAAGAGTGAAAGACAGAGACAAATATGACACCAAATGCATGCTAATGTTGCTCCATATCTGAAACTGTTTGCTATTACATTCACCACAACAGATATATAATATCAATATTGTATTTACAACTTGTTGCACTGCCTCCAAGTGACCAAAACATTTATTATTATTATTATTTATTAATGCTGCTTTAAGTAGCTTTAATGCATTAGTATATGCATTCATTCATTGTTAGTTTCAACATTGTGCCAGGCCTATTAGTTGTGTTTGACCGTGACACATTCATTCAACTTTATTGAAACTATATTATGTTGTGTTATGCTGTCAAATGGAAATATTCCATATGTGCTTGTGTTTTGACATTAATTCTGTGGATTTGAAGAATGATTGGCTTTAATGTTTTCAATGACTGGCCCAGCAGTAGTCTGCTGCCTTTTAAAGGGTTAAATAGTGTCATATATAGTATCAGTTCAAAAACTATAATTCTTTTTCTTAACGGTGATGTTTACAGCATTCTCTAGGAAAGATCATTCGATCACTCTGATTAAAACAGATCAGTCTGACCAATCTTCACTTTAATTACAACAGATCAATCTGCTGCCTGTTGTTGTCACAGACTGAATATCCTGAGCATTCTTTGTTATAAAGAGTAATCTGCTTACTGATAAAGGGTCAGTGGGTCTGCTTATCCACCATCCTTCTGTTCAATCGGCTCACTGAAACCCCTAGTTTCATGGTGATGGTACTTGAATGTCTCTTATTGAGTTCAATCTCTGTTGGATAAAGATCCAAGCTGCTGTACATGTACTAGAGCAGACATACTGGAAATGACAGAAAGAAAAGAAAATGACCCAAGGGTCAGGTTTTTTTCATATAAACATGTCAGGAGTCATGGAAGTGAAACGTTTCTCAGAAACTTCTCATAATTTAGTAGATGAGTGACTAAGAGTGTTGAGCTGAACAATAGGATGAGTCATGAGAGCGATCGTCTCTAACAGAGAGGACCCTCCCTGCAGAGACCAGCACACTGCAGCCTCCCGCCATGCAGGAAACAGATGTGTATGTACTGGATGTGTGTGTCTGTGTGTGTGTGTGTGCACTGTGCATGTACGTAGTTGTCTCTATTGTTTAACTCAAAGTAATGTACAAAATATACTTTCCATTTTTGGTAGTCACTGTTTAACTAAAATCATGTCAGAGGTAAAAACCTTTACTGCTATATGAAAAAAGTACTCCCCCCCCTACATTGTTGCTATATGAAGCAACCTCTTTCAAGATCAGCAGAGATATTGCATCTGAAAGTAGTTTCCACTTTAGGTGGAAGTACCGTACTTTTTCTAACCCACAACTGAGCTGATGAAATTTCCATGGAAAGTGGTTTGAGCAAGTGAAAAACCTCTGCAATACTCTAAAACTAAATCATCATTGACTATAAATAAAGGCTGATTGGGTGATGTGGACAGTTTGCACACTGAAGGTCACGTTTCCCTCCTCTTCCTGTGTATTTATGGGGGTTTCCTCACTGCCTTTACCACCACCACCTCTCTATCTCACACCGCTGGTATCTAAAGCCTAATTTCTGGGACAGATGTTTCTGTTATCGTCCAAGGGTTTCCCACAATTTTTGTGTGTGCATGTGTGTATGAAGGTTTCCATGTGAGGCCCCTTGTTTTTTTTCTTTGTCAGGCCTCAAAGGGCCTCCACTTTAAACAGGATATGGCAGTTATCTGAAAACCATGGTGATAGAGAGACTTTCCTGTAAGTGAGGGCGGGCTCTGAAGCTGATAATAGTGAATCTCCTTTAGCAAAGTTTTGTGTGATAGTCTTTATAGGAAAGACATAAATATGTAATGAAGATATATACTATATATAATGAAGAATTTAAAAATGAACAGACTTCGATAATGAACACACATACTCCACTATAGGAAAGGAATAGATGGTAAATAATTGCATGTAATTGTACTGTACATAACCCCCTCACACTCACACATGTGTGACCTACTTCTGAATGACTGGGGGTCTACACCAGCAGTACATCCACCATATGCTGAAGCTGAAATGAATGTTAGAGCCCTTGGTTAAATATGAGATATTTGTGGAAATCATTTTTTTTAATACATCAAGCCACCATTTTACTCTTTTTCTGACCCGTCCCAAACAGACTTAAAGCATACTTTCCACTCTGATCTGTTTTCTTCCTCATGTCTACCTCAGTGCACTGGTGGAGAAACCGCAAGATAAAACTTTGCAGTGTAAGTAGTAATCCACATTTATGACACATGTTTTAGATGAAATTGCACATTTAAGTCACTGTGAGTGAGATGCGTGGAAGTTTGCTTGTGTATTTCTGTACATGCAAGCACAGAAGAGGGTATAGATAGACTGATTGTGTGGATTTAATAAAGCTGGGTGATCTTTTAATGAAATTTGGACGATACTCCCAATGTCAGCGTGTCTGTGTCTGAGATGTGTTCGCCAGTTCCCGGGGTAACGTAATGCATTCAGCTTTCCCTGCTGTTCCCTCTTTTCCCTGCGAGTGTTCAGCCAAAGTTCAGCTAATTCGATCACTGCTGGATGACTCACACCACAGTGTCCCTTTCTTCACAAATGCACAGACGCACACAAAGGCTTGGATGCACATGCACACACGTACACATGCACCATAGTGCCTGGCTGGATGAGGATTGTGAGGTCAGTGCTGCGTCAGCCTCTCAGCATACTTGTTAAATGATCTCTTGTTCCCCCCCCCTTCATTACCCACACACACACACTCTGTCTGTCTGTTTTTTCATGATTTTTGAATATGATGCACTTCCATTCATTGATATTATGTTAATTATTGATATCTTTGGCCATTCACTATTTTCTGTTTGTCTGCACTACTTATTTCTTACTGTCTCTTTCCTTCTCTAATTTCAACTCAGACATTCCTCTGTGTCCATGACTATATACTGTGAAACAACATCAACGCAGTTTGTAGGAAAAACAATGTTCATAAACCATTAACAAACATTTTTAAGACTTGGCCTTATAATTTACTTTCATTTTATTAGGAAGGTTTTTCACTTGTCACTGTCCTTGTTCACTACAGATATGTTTTCCCCTTTCTTGTTACAGCTAAGCCAGACATTCCTACCAGCCGTACAAGGTGAACACGACCACAGATCTATTCTGTTAAAATGAAAATTCACTCAAGTGTGGCAGATGAACAAATTACAGACTGCATGCCATTTCCTGCATTTGCATGCCTCGGTGTATGTTCGTGATTACATGTATTTGAATGTCATGCATTTGAGCATGTGCAAAGCTCAAGATACAGTATTTTAACTGCAGTCCTTGGATGTCGTCACTCAGGCTGTTATTACTGGTCAAGCCATCCAGATTTATTGAGCTTTACTGTACAGAGACTTTCTACTTAGCCTAATGACTGCCAACAGAAATGAGAGCAGATGGCTCTGTTACAGTAAGGTGGAAATATCCACAGAGTTGGACTAAAATGCCCACTATTTACTGTGTCTATTTTATGACACAGTCTCTACATTTATATGTGTCTGGGATATAAATCTTTGCTGACCACTTAAGAATTTTATACTTTACACATATGTTTAAACTATTAGAAACACATAGTTTACATTTTAACGTAGCATTGCTATGTTATGGCCACACAGTTTGCTTCTAGGGATCGCGATATCAGTCCAGACTGAAATATCTCAACAACTTGAACTGTTGGATGAACTGCCATGGGATTTTGTTCATACATTTATTGTATCCATAGGATGAATCCTATGGATTTACATCCATCTAGAGCCACCAGCATGTCAAGGTTTTCACTTAACATCTACTGGATGGATTAGCACAAAGGTTTTTATGTAGAGCTAATTATCAAGAAAATAAATTAAGATGCTGATGTCAGCATCTGTCGAGCTCATATCATCACTCTACCTACAGCCTCACCAGGCTGCTGGTGTGGACTCTGTGTCCCAAACGCATACTACACACTTATTCTAGACAGGGTTAAAGTATGTAGTGTGTTTACATTGGAAAAGTGACAAAATGAAGTATATTTAAAACAACTGAAATGCATGCTTAAAAGCCCTTTGTGAGTTGGACATTGATGTGTGCTATTTTCCCATAATGTGCATAGAGGGAATGAAGATGCTACAGCTGGACAAAATAAAAAATAATAGTGGACAGTGGTGAAAAACACCAGGAACACATCGGACAAAAAATGCTTTGAAAAAATGTTTTTGTCTTTTTGTTGGAAATGATTGGAAGTGGCATTCTGAAGTTGCAGTTTACCTTTGCACAGTAAACATATAACATAATTTCCTGCTAGTATAAACTAGCAACTGTACTATGTTGATTTTTTTGTATAAAAACCTCAAAAACACGTACACGCTAATTAAATTATGAAGATTAGTATTAGTTTTTACTGTATACAGCCCTGGACAAACCCCTACAGGACAGACAGGCAACAATAGAGCAGGCAATAATTGAGCGTTGGGTATCTGTCACTCCCTCTGTCGTCCACTTGTCTGTCCGTCTCTGTGTTTGTGTAAATAAGCTGAATAAGCAGGATTTCCAGCACACAGAGCAGGAAGGCCCACGCATGCAGTGTGTTGTTGGAAGGGCCGCAGGAAATCAAGGTCAGTATGACAATTGCGTACATGTGTGTGCCAGAGGGAACGAGACAGAGGATGTTCTGTACTTACATTACCCCTGCAAAAGTATGCTTGTATTGTTCAAAATTTACTCATTGGAATACATAGGCCCCAGTTGCCAGGTTAAAGTGTTCATTGTGTTTATATGAGATATAACTACTCATCGAGAACCACATGTAGCAGATGTTCTCTTGATGTATTTTTTTATGTGTGTTTGTGAATGCGCTCGAGGCACAGAGGCATAGTTAAAGATGTTAATCCTTTAAAAGCATCTAGAGCACTGGTCTGGGTCAGTAAAGCATTAATGACAGTTTAGTTATATGGCAAAGTTCCACTCTCACTTTATTTCACATTTATTTACCTAGAAAGGTCCCACTGATACACAGATCTCTTCTTCCAGTTTCACATGAGAGAACATAAAATACATAAAAACTAAACAAGAGAAAGAACAAAAGAAGAGAAACACACAGGCCACACCGTTGGTGTCCATAACACAGTCCACTTCAAGTCAAGGTTTCATAAAACAGCAACATGTTTTCTTCAGGGCAGTTTGTAAAAGACATTTAAAAGGATTCAAAGAAGTAAATGCTTCTAAGGTAGTGGTATTTTGCAGCTCATTTCATGTCCAGGTTACATAATAGGAGAAAGCAGTTTTACCAAGCTCTGAGTGCACTCTGGGGACATTTAAAAGAATCCGCTTAAGTGATCTAGGCTGGATCTATAAGTGGGTAGTTTGCCTAACAAATTTTTGACCATAAATATAACTTATTCAAAGCATATAATCTCATATACATGGGGTGGACAAAATAACAGGAACACCGAACAGTATCATGCAATCAAGTACCTCCTTTGAAAAACTTCAAATATTAATATCATATGGTCATTTTTGAGGCTGTAGTTTATGGTGTTTTTGTGCTGGCAAGCATTATTTTGTGAGATCTTTTTATCTCCCAACCCCCACCCCACCGAATCCATGCTTTGTTGGAAAACAAAAGACAGAGAGATTGACTGCAGATGGGACAGCCCTGGTTTATGCATGCCGAGGCTTTGTTACACTCTCCCATGTAGGTCTACTGGCACACAACTACACTCAAATTCACATTCACACACACATGTAGACACACAATGTTCACACTCAATCACATTATTAATCAGCCACTCAACTCCATCCTTTGACCCATTTGTAGCACTCCACCCCTCCAAGTGATTTGCCCCAAGACTCATTGCCAAGGTAGCCACCAGAACTCAGTTCCTCCAAGACATCCTGGTATGTGGCACGCACACACAAACTGTCCATGACTGTCCCTTTCTCCAGATTACTATTTTCTACAGATATACAAATGATCCTCCTCAATCACTTGTAATGTGACAGTTTATGGGAAACTGTTGTGTCACTGGCACGTTGACACATGCCAATGACGCAACTGTTCGAACCCCATCACTTCCTCACACAGATATTTCACTAATATGTTCCTCTCCACATAAAATCAAACTTGATTTTCCATCAGCTTGAGCCAGAACTTTTTTGCATTTCGAATCTGTGTCCAACAACTCCAGCACGGAAGAGTGGACACTGAGAGAGGAGCAGAGAGAGAGAGAGAAACAAGGAGGAATCTTGTGTTTTCCGTACCTGATAACCCTCCATCCTCTGTCTCTTGGTAGTCTGACCTGTCAGATGCTGTTTCCTGGAATTCTGATTCCTGAGGTGAGGGTGTGATAAGGAAACACAAAGGGATACTGTCAGTCACTGTAAGGTCATCACTGAATAACAAACACATTAATCTAGAAGGCATAACCAGTCACATGCCAAAGAGTGCATGCCTACATGAGACTGAGTAAAGCAACGACAATTAAAAGATGAAGCTCTTGGTGTAATGGCTAATTTTAGAAAAACAGATATACATGTAATAAAATCACATTTGAAGACAATCAGCATGTTTATAATTGACATTATAATGTAGATTAATTCACAAGTCTATATGATATTGTGATACACATAAGCAGGCGACCACAACGTTTAGTTTAATTCTCATTTGTTAATATTAAGTAAAAGTAAACCTATTTTACAACTCAATAAAATAGGGAATTGCAGCCTGATGGAGAAGTAGAAGTACATTTCTGATGGTTTGATTCATACTATACAGGAACAAGATGGTTTTCAACCACTGTTGGTAGATAGTGTCTGTTCTACTGGGGAATGAAAGTCATCCTGTTCAAAACAACGCCTTTATTTGCTTAACGACAGTGTTCAGTAATCTTTTAGTCAGTGGTGGAAGAAGAAGAAATACTCACATCCTTTACTTAAGCAAAAGTATCGGTACCATAATGTAAAAATACTTCATTACAAATAAATGTTCTATATTTAAAATCACACTTAAGTAAAAGTACAGACTTATTACTAGCTAAATTGACTTAAAGTACCAAAGTAAAAAGTACTTGTTCTGCAGACATTGGGCGGTGGCTGATATATTAAATACATTTAACAAAGTAGATTGTTAATATCGATGAATGAATGCATAAACAGCATTTTCTGGTTGTAGCTGCTTGAGTTGGAGCTAGTGTGGATTGCTTTGTGATTTATCAAAAGAGCCTACAACTAAGTACGGGAACTTTGATTCACACCTAAATGTCTGTACCCAACACAACAGGATGTTACCATCTGATATGTAGAAGTACATTTTAGACCGTTTGACTGTACAGGAACAAGATGATTTTCAACAAGGGGTAGACTAAGGTTTATTCTATTGAGGAATGAACGTGTTCTTTGCTCTCTGTTCTCCTGTTCAAAACAAACAAACAAACAAACAAACAAACAAACAAGTACATTGTTAATGCTGATGAGTCAGATCAGTATAAACAGCATTTTCTTGTTGTAGCTGCTCAAGCTGCAGCCAGTTTGAATTGCTTTGTGAGGGTCATGAGATAAATGTGAGGGGGTCTTGAGATGATAGGATTGAGTAGGAAAGAAGAAAAAGCATAGTTCTGCTATATAAATGTGGTTTAATATTTTAGAACATTTCTTTAATTCATTGCATTTTTGAGTTTCACCTCTTCAGGCCTCAAACAGTTGCACTATGTATTTGATATCATATGTGTGCATGTGAGGGGAAGTGTCTCTTTGGTGAAACTCATAGACATCTGACAACATGACAAATGGAGACAAGTGCACACTGATATTTTATAATGGCCCACAAGACAAATCTGTCCGTCTTATCATTATGTTATTTTATGTAAATCTTTTTATTTCTGTAAAATAACTAAAGCTGTCAAATAAATGTAGTACGGTGAAAAGTACAATAATTCCCTTTGAAATGCAGTGGAGTGGAAGTATAAAGTAATGTGAAATGGAAATAGTAAATTACAAGTACCTTAAAATTGCACTTAAGTACAGTACTAAATCTACTTTATTACATTTCACTGCTGCTTTTCATACTGTGTGTGTGTATATGAGAGTGATACTGACGAATTGGAATGATTGTTTATAGTAGGACATACTTTTATGAACCATGTTATCACTGTGTCTGTGTGTGTATTATTTTGAATTCTCAGATACAACATCAATTTATGCTCTGTATAAAGGAAGTGTCCTGTTAACACATCTGCCTTCAAGGAAGGGATGAGAGATAAGTACTATGAGTATATTATCACACACACACACACACACACACACACACACACACACACTGAAGCTCCACAACAGAGGAGGCCTTAATTTGCACCCTGAGGCCAGGAATCAGTAAGGCTTTTGGCTGTGTGTGGTTATGAGTAGTCAGCTGATAAGGAGGATAGTGTAAAGGTTAAAGGTTAATACACATGCTCAGATCTTGCCTGTGCTCCAGTGGATCAGCTTTCTTTAAACCTGCTGTCACCATTCAATGTGGAACTCTGAGTGTTATACATGAATAATATTTGCTTTACCAAAATAAACATTGAGTAACCCTCCTGTTTCTTCCTGTCAGCAACTCACCCTAAAACATGATGATGATAGCTGTTTAATTGTGGAGGGGATGGTTGTATACAGTACATTCAGTCTTAGTTATGACCTTAGGAGGTGCCCACTACAAACATGCATTGTACTGTTGGTCAATAAGAAGCTCTGCTGCAGATTTATTGGGAGGCTGTACAAGGTAGTTAAAGGGTGTTTTTACAGAAATCGTCGAGTAATGGTTCCAGTTGGCTCAGTGTTTTAGTAAGTCGAGGAATTTAAAATTCTCATAACAAGATTATATCAGTAATAAATCAACCATGTAATTTATACTTTCAAGGTACATTTCTTAACTTAGACTGTATCAAACTGTACAATTATCTGGCCTAAAATGATCAAAAACCCAACAGATGCCTAAACATCTGCCGATGAGATGCGTCCCTTTGGATGAAATAATCGGAAATGTAAAATTCCAGGATGACTCTGCCCCTCCTCCATCCCATTCCTCTGCTGTTTCCACTGCTGATCAGCATTATTGATCAGTGCCTGAGGACACGGCTTACATAATGTGTCATCCTCTTCTTGGAATTGGGAGGACAATTGTATGCAGAAAGACTTTGTTAAGTAGTATTTAGTCAAAATTAAATGGCAAGTATACTGTGCTTGTACAACATATGTACACACTCGTAGACTCACGGATTAGGAAACACATGTATCATGTTGAACAGGAGCACATTTCACTGAC
This sequence comes from Pampus argenteus, assembly GCA_036937835.1. Taxonomy (NCBI): domain Eukaryota; kingdom Metazoa; phylum Chordata; class Actinopteri; order Scombriformes; family Stromateidae; genus Pampus; species Pampus argenteus. The sequence goes on from CM072869.1 coordinate 12,132,381, forward strand.
ATCCTATCTACAGTCACTGAGCACTCTGACCGCAAAGTAGATGTTGAGTGTGCTCGTGTGTGTTTTGAGCTTCAGAGCTTCACACCTCATTGATAAGAAGATTTAGTAGATGGATTAAATCTGGATAGCAGGATCTACTGAAAACCCACTGGCAGTGAATAAAAACATAAATTTGGGTTCTACACCCCCCTTGTGGTTATATAATGCATTACATCACCTCTAGACTGGACTGAGGTAACTTTCATTTAAAGGGGATACAGTATATCAAAATTATTAATTCATAATCAATTGCTAAATTAATTATTATTGAATATATCAGCTAAAAACTAAAGTTACTGCCTTCTTACCTTGGGTTGTTTGATTATAATGGAGGGTCTGGGGATTTGAGGGTGCTTCACCTCCAGCTCAGGACTAAACTCCACCTCCAGGTCATCTTCTTCTGAACTCTGGGAGAGTCTACGGCAAGTTGGAGCTGACTCAAAACACAGACTGTTCTTTTTCTCTTGCAGGTGGCAGATTGAGTTTCTACCATTTAATTTGGTTGTAGTTCTGGTGGAGATGCAGCTGACAGTCCTTTGAGGCTGCTTGTGCTGCTGCTCTGGTAGGGCTTCTGGTTGGGATACAACTGGGTCTGCTGCTTGAGGTCCATGGTCACATCTGCTTCGTCTGGAGTTGTTTGACTCCTGCGATGGTGCTTGATCATTGTTAACATCAGATGGATTACCAAAACAGTGTCCTAGAGATGAACAAGGTAGTCCGTGCATGCTGGCAGATTTAAAAGTTACCAAGAGAAACAGTAAAGCAAACCCTATTTGTACTGACATAAGGTGGGTCTGGGGTTTCCCAGGGTGTGGCACAACATTAAGCATTTAATCTGGAGTGTCTTCATGTACAAATACTAAAGTAAAATATAAACAATAACCATTATATCCTTTAAGTGGGATGAAGCCAAAGGCACTATATAAGATCGAGTCAACCCTGTCTTCACTGGTGAAGTGATATAGGAAATAAAAAATTATCTTTATCCAAGGAAGACATTTAGTTTGATCCATACCAAAGATTATCCTTATTAGCTGTCCATGTCAGCATGTCTTCTTGTTATGCCACACCAGCATAAATTGCCCTCTTGTCCAGTTGCAGATCCGTGTCTGAGTCATCCATGTATCCCAGATTTGGTCAGTAGGTTGAACTGTCATCACGTTATTTTATCATTCTGTCACAGAAAATATTTTTCCAGCCAGGCTGTTTTAATTTGCCTTCACCCACTCTTAACAAACAAATGTCACTCTTTCTCCAGCCCATCGTACACTAGTCTCTTGTCTGACTCCCTGACAACCTGCATGTGAATGAGTGCTGCAGGGTTTTTGTGTGTGTGTATGTGAGTGTGTCAGTAATGGGTGTCTCATTACTTGAGCAGGTAGTCCCTGGTCTGTTGTGAGTTTGGATGATGGGGTTGGGCCACACGGTTCCAATAGGACTCTGGTTACCATCTGATTCAGGATCAGTTACTAACACACTTGCTGTACACTTCCCCACTATTAATTAATGAACTCATCTGATCACAGAGCGGCAACCTGGAGTGTAAAGGTTATTGGCATGTTACAGATGGTTGAATATGTGAGTTCAGGTTACAGGCAGACCCAGTAAGTAAGTGATAGGCCTTAGATGAGAAAGAGAAAGGAAGGGAAAGAGAAAGAGAGAGAGGCCTTGAATCCCTCCTCACAGTATGGGTGAGGCAGGAGAAACCCAGCTGTCCTTGTGTGACTGCTACTTAAATATTCATACAATCACAAAAAGCAGACTTGTATTAAAATTTGTCCAGTTAATATCAAATGTTGCATTACGTTGGGATTTGTTCCTTGAATTTGAATTGGTATTGCAGATGCCATTTCAGTGCAAGATGATTATTAGGCTAATATATTTGAACAAGTTTCTTATAAAGGAAAAAAGTTTGAAATGGCAAATTCATTACATGTCATCAATTTCATCAGTGGGAATTATGTCTCCTGTATCCCTGGTGGTCTCATGATCAGCACCTTGGACAGCGACTGTAACGCACTAATGCAGAATGCCATAACTTGGTCCCGTGAAGTGTACAGGAAAGCAGGAAGATGATAAAGACTACAGCAGAATATTTTAGATCAATGTGTCCCTGTGCAAACTGGAGAATAAAATAGACCTTAGATCTTCATTTGAGCATTAGAAGTTATAATTATCTAAGAAAATCATGTTGTAATAATCAATTCTAAATATGGAACATTCAGTTGTATAGACCTGGAAGTTTCAAATATTATTTTGAATTTTCAAATATAATTGTCCAATAATGGCTGCAGTAATGATGCAGAGCTTGACTTCCCTCTGGCGGTCAGTTATAAGGACTACAACGCTTATGATTTTAAAACAAATGCTGCATCTAAACTGTCAAGGTTTTGATAATATGTAGGTGCTTTCATAGTACAATTTCACAGCGACATTAGTTCAAACAAATCCAGTCATGATGATGATGACATTAATCAAGGATTTACATCAACACTAATTTTATAGTTTATGAAAAAAAACCCCAAACATGTTCACATAATCTAAACACATATCTAATATTACATGGCGCATTGTTTTAAATGGCCTGTTATTGTCAACCATAAGATCTGTGTGCTAAATATTAGGATTTTTTTTCCTCTGTGACGCCATAATAGTGTCAGAGCCGGTGGTTGGCGGCGTCGTGCGTCAAGTCAGCAGATATAACCACAAAAACACCTTTACCTTCAAATTAAAGTCACAAAATTATCATTCATTATCATTCAAACACAATGAACGTGGCCATGGGTGTACACGTAAACAAAATATTACCACAATAATCAGAAATCTAGATTTCAGAAAGATCAGATCAAGAAGAAACCGATCATTACCCTTAAAGCATGCATCGTGAGTTTTACTTTGAAGGCCGCAAACTCTTTCCGCTACTCTTTTATTCTGTCCAGCTTCATTGAAATGGAGCAGCCCTGGAGCGCACAGTCTGTGGATAATCGCAGGTGGTAAGGGTTACAATCTGCCGTCAAGAGGCGACATAAGCAGAGCAGGTGTTCGATTTGTATTTGATTATCCTGTAATCTGGCTCAGATACATTTCTCTCTGCTGGATCGAGGTTGTTGTTGTTGTTGTTGATTTTTTGCACCTCGATGACCTACAATGCGGTCCTCGGCTTGGTTTGTCGCCAGTTGCGCTCTCATCCTCTGCAATCTCCACCTGATTGACGGGACCAAAGGACAGCGGCAATGTAGTGAGGTGAGAGATGCCACAGTTAATCGATATGCTTTCATGCTGTTTTTCTGCCCCTGCTTTCATTGTCCGAGCTCTCTGCTGGGGGTGGGTGGGAATTAGAAAACGCAAAAGGCACTGATTGGGCCGCTTTGGCTGTACGCGCTGTCAGTGAGTTGGTAATTCACTACCATATCAAACACAATTAAAAATTGATGACACATTTCCGGGACGATTTATGGTTAATATAATGTTCAAAATCACGATTCCCTCAGCCTACCGTCACTCGCACTAGTTAGGAGGACTTCAGTGTACTTTAACCAATGCTCTTTGATTATATCTTTGATGTGATTGTGTATGTTGAATTTCACCTCTCAGTGTCGAGGGGCAGTTATCAGTTTCCTGCACTGACTGGTCTTTCCTTCCCTCTGCTCTGGCTCAGCTTAACACTCAGTCCGGGCTGGCAGCACAGTCACACGCAGACAGTCACCAGATAAAGGAGCGACATTCCTCTTAAGTTATTGGCTCAATTTCTGTTCTCACACTGGCAGAAAGAGATTACTGCAGCTCCCCAGTGTCCGCCTATATGGCCCTAAAGTGAAACTGAATTCAATCTTGTTGTCTTGAATCACAGAGTTTAGTCGACACTTCTATTTGATTCTTGTCATCCTTTATCAACAGTGACTGAGCTCTATCACTAGACCCCACACACAACAGCTTGCTTGTTGTGGTGTCAAAATCTGGTTTGGCTCAAGGAGCAACATTATGTAAACTATCAGAAAATTAGGCCACACTCCTCCACAGAGAGAGAGGTGGCAATATGAAGCTCTGTGGAGGCGAGAACATGAAGATAATGGTTTTCACTACAGATTAATACTTTAACATGCAATATTCAAATGTCTAAGTGTTCATCCTGAAGATGTGAAAAGCTTAATCTAGCCTTCGACTGTTTTTCCAGAAGCCCATCACCCATGTTTCCATCGCCATGGAGACGGAATGTTTTGTCTCCAGGGCAGAAGAGTGGCTGTGGCTTAAGAGATAACAACATAACGAGCACTCATGTTTTGCAAGCGCTTGGAAAAGGAAGTTATTTTAACTGCTACTTGCTAATGCAGTAGCTCCATCCACTCAGTCTGCTCTGATTAGCAAAAACATTCTCATCCACAACGAGATGACTCAGAGCTCTGATCTGGGTGGAGGCGTTTTGTGGTGTGATGTTTGCTTGACCTGCCTCCGGCCTACATTTGCCCTTTATTTGGGTCCAAGACTGTTGTGGCGACTGATTTCTTATGCAGATGTTTTCTGTGTCTCTTTGGCAGACGGACTACTACTATGAGTACACAGAGTGTGACAGTACAGGGTCTCGGTGGAGAGTGGCCATCCCGCAGAGCCCTGGAGCCTGCGTTGGGCTACCAGCGCCAGTACGTGGCACAGAATGCAGTAAGTTGGTAATATGTGTGTGTGTATATGTGTGTGTGCCAGAGAGAAGGTTGATGTGTATATCTCACCTTCTTATCAGTAGCCTGGAATTTCCACCACTGCAGCCCAACTGACCCTGTCTGGATACCCTTCAGCCAACAGCAGAGCAAAGCCACAGGCCAATAACCTCAGAGCAAAACACTGACGCATAATTGTTTTTTGTAATTGAAAAATTTCACAGCAAATGCATCAAAAACACATTTTCCTGTTTCTTCTTCATCCCTCACCCCAGCATCCAGCTCCTGTCCTTTACAGTCACACTTTAACATGAAATTATACAATATGCATTGTATGTAAGGTATAAGGAAGAAAGCAACTAACAACTAATAAATGCACAAAGGCAAAAAATATGGATATATTATATAAAAATAATAAACAATATGGGGATAGTAAGGTTAAGAGTTTTAGAGAGTCTTGGAGTGGATGCATTTATTCAGTAACTTTCAGAAGCATATTTGCTAAGTAAAATGTGAGTCACAGGGAGTGCTAAATCATTATTTTTTTATCATGATGGAGCCAGGAAGACAGACTATATTTGTGTAAAAACACACTAATCTTCTACAACTTATTTTTCTACTTGTCATACAGGTTTGTTCTTTGTTAGACTTCCCTAAAACAGGTTTGCCCTGTGCTGTTACAACACTGCTTCACAAATGGCTAAATTGAAATGATCACCAGTAACATCTGTGTGTGTAGACAGAAAGGTCACACACAGAATAAGGTGCACTGCCATTGTCTCTCTGAATGTTACTGGCTAGCTAGCGTTTGCTGACATGATGGTTTTACATATGTATGAACTGCACATGGAAACTATTCTGATTATACTTATGGATCATCATGAGGCGAGACAGCTTGTCCCGATCACTTTACTTCAGTGTGTGACTGCCACATTGCCTGTAGCTGTTTGCATCTTCACATTGCATACCTCTGTACAGATAAAATGTCAAACAGTCATGCAAGGGACACACAAAACATGTATCTCTTTTGTTATTTTGGTATTTATTTATGTTCTGTTTCCTTCTTCCTGTTCAGAGTCATACAAAATTCACCAGAGCACTAGACAAATGTTTTCTCATAACAATTATGCAAGCTATCTTACATGGGATATGATGATACCATGTCTGCATCTTAATAAAATCTAGTTCAACAAATGAACTGCAGCCAACTCATGGCACTGTGAAAATGTAATAAAAAAAATGTAATAATAATGGCATTTGGCCAGATCAGGTATGAGGAAAAGCTGACACTGTCAAGACTCTGGCAGATGCAGAAAACACATTGGCTCAGTGGAAGAAAGTGCAGAGACAGACACAGTGTGTAACAGGATGTACGGATTAAGGTCCTCGATCACCGTGGCTACATAATACTGATTTGCATGACCGTTGCTCATCTTCAGGCTGTGTCATTCCATATTGTGTATGGTTTTATGTTGCAAAATGTGAAGAGGGTTGTGAAAATGGCTTATTTGTAATCACATTCTTTTTTAAAATTTTATTTTGCACCTCTCTCTTTACACCCCCCAGCCTTTTCATGTGAGGCCGGGGAGTTCCTGGAGATGTCCGCTCAGGAGTGTACCCAGTGTGCAGCAGGAAGTTACTCCCTTGGCAGCGGTGTCCGCTTTGACCAATGGGATTCCATGCCTGCTGGATTCAGTAGCCTGGCAACTTCCCTGGAGAACAGTCCCCGCAGAGATGACACACTCACCTGTAACAGGTATGCGAATAAGATGTAAGAAAAACTTAAAGTCAGGTCATAAACTTGTTTTTTAAAATTATTTTATGTTTTTCCTGTAGCTCTTCTTGGGTTCCTCAGGGAAACTATCTGGAGTCCAACAGGGATGAATGTACAGTCTCTCTCATCTATGCTGTCCACCTTAAGAAACAGGGGTCTGTCAGCTTTGAGTACCAGTATCCAGACAACAACTTGCTGTTTGAGTTCTTTGTGAGTGTTACACATTCATAAGCTTTTGATTTAATAATTATATACAATTTGGTGTAGGTTCCTGGTATTGTGTCTGCCGGGAACATCATTTTCCAATACACAAGTCAGATGTGAAAATAAAGACTGCCTCAAATGACAAATACATTACAAAAATCTTCTCAAGGGGGCAAAAAAAAAAGAAAAAGAGAAACTCATTTCTACATTCTGCACTGTATATTAGTGCATATGACCATATGATATATATTGCAGTTACAAAATACTACTTTAACCTTAGCTAATGGATACTTATACTCTCTGTGTGTTGTAGATCCAGAATGACCAGTGTCAGGAGATGGATCAGTCTGCTGACACGAAGTGGCTCAAGCTCACTAATCATGGTGAATGGGCAACCCATACAGTAAGAGTTGCACTCTTTCACAAAGGAGAGCAGACCTTTACCTGCTGGTCTCAAAAATAAATGTGTTTAACTCAGTCTGAGCTGTAAGAAATGGGTGGATACAAGCAGGAAGCCTGTTTGAACACCAGAGAGGCTGCTGCCACTTATTGTCTCTAGTGTTTTTCCAGACACATGATGAAATAAGTGCTGTACACAGTCCAATCCTGAATTATGGGGGGAAATGACAATTGGTTATAATGTTGGGAGGAGCTTTAATTCAGTTTGTAAATATTCTTGAGAGTATATACTAGTGTATTAAATTTAGCTCAAAGTTAAGTCTCAATAAATAAGCATTTATATGCTTGCTAAAGCATTGTAATATTTTTATAGTTTTCACCCAGGTAGATTGAACTTGATTGGTACTGTATGAGATTACTATAAGGATATTTAGCAATTTGATTTGCAATTTCACAAAGTTTCATGTCTTACAGAAGCATAAGTTTGTGTTTTTGATGTCTAATTTATGGACCAGTTGAATCACGTTTGATCATCTGGTGAAGTTTAATTCCAACATTAAATAAATGATGTAACCTCAATTAATAAAACAAACCACCAAGTAAAACTGATTAATTCAATTTAAAGACGTCTTTCTCTCATGCTGTTTGCATGCGTTAAGTTTGCTTTATTTCATCTGTTTTTTTTATCCTCATTGTAATGAAAGTCTCAACTCTTCAGCTCCAGCATTTTAGATGGCCTCTTAAAGTATTTTTGAGAACTAACCCAGACTTTTTTTTTCTCTTGGAACCACAACACCGGTCAAGTTTGCTGTCATGAAATTCTGTGTATTCCAGGTGAACCTGAAATCCGGCACCAACATCCTGTACTGGAGGACTGGTGGTGTTCTGATGGGAACCAAAGTAGTCAAACCTGTTTTGCTGAAAAATGTCCAAATAGAAGGTTGGCGACAAATTTTCTTCCCATTTTCTATATAATACATGGCAAATCAATACACCAATCAAGTATTAATTATCCTTTTAATTCTGTCTTTCTCTTCTCTGTAACAGGAGTTGCCTACACCTCAGAGTGTTTCCCATGTAAGCCGGGAACATTCAGCCGAGTCCCAGGCTCCTCCAAATGTGAACCCTGTCCTCGGGACACCTTCTCTGGCCACGGTGCCAGTTCCTGCACTCTGTGTAACACCACCACTCACTATGCAGGTAGAAGCACACAGAAGAAGACACATTAAATTCAAGTTTACACTGAATCTTTGGAACAACATAATGAGACTGCATTGCAGCATTCAGCGTAGTCTAATTGTTATCAGTGCTACTTACAGAAGCACAGGATGGAATGAGAGCTTGACCTATTTTTAACCACGACTTCAAACGTGGTTGAAAAGAAGAAGAAGAAACATGCTTGTTAGTTCAGTGTGGAGAGTGTTTGTTATCACAAGGGACTAGCACAGTTTAGCAGATGGTGTATTGAGTATGCACTTGTATTTTTGTTAAAGCCCAAAAGTTTGTTCCATTTTACAATTTTGTTTTCTAATATGCTAATTGCTGTTGATAAAAGTAGTATGCTAATCGTTTTTAATATATTTCTCAGCAGGTTTTCCTTGAATATATATATATTTTAGCTTTGAGATCCTGGGCCAGCTCAATCATAGACATATTATTATAGAAATGTGATTTATGTCCAGTTGTGACATTTTCCCTTGACATAATCAGATGAAATAAAATTGTATTATATGATGTAAATGCATGTCGTCTTCAGTGTTGGAAATGACACTGAGAAGTGACTGGGAGAAGACTAGAGTAAGATCCCACACTGTTGTGCTTTCAGTAGAGTCTCCTGCTCAAACTGTCCTTTTTAACTGCATTTCAACTGAGCAGGTCTCTGTTCCATTTGGATTCTTGCTTTAATGATTTACCTCAATGTATTTTATGTGAAGTGCTTTGCAATATCTTTCAGAAAGGTTATTATTAAAGTACTATTTGTGGGATACCTGGTAAACGGTAAAACTTCTTTTTCAAGCTGAGGGATCAGCTGTGTGTAAGGACAGACCTCCATGTTCCAGGAAGGACTATTTCCAGATCCACACAGCATGTGATCATGAGGGCAAGGTGAGGAAAAAAAAGAGGCCACCTTTTTAGATTAACCACCCTGAGGAATCTCATTCTGTAATCACAGTTTCTGCTCTGTTTCATCACTCTCCATTTTCTGTGTAATTTCAGACCCAGGTCATATATAAGTGGATTGAGCCTAAGATCTGTCTTGAGGGTGTGACTGGAGCGGAGACGTTGCCTCCAAGTGGAGAACGAGAGCCCTGTCCCCCCTGTAACCCTGGTTTCTATAACAATGACACAGCCACCTGCTCACCCTGCCCACCTGGGTCCTATTCTGATGGAATGAAACGTACTGACGACTCTCTTGATTCATCTCGTATTCCTCCTTGTCATTTTTCTTTAGTTACTTCTGTCTCTTCTCTGTGTGATCTTCTAATTGTGTATTTCTTTACTGTGTCCATCCCCCAGCATGTAACCCGTGTCCAGCAGGCACAGAGCCCACCTTGGGTTACGAGTATAAATGGTGGAATGTTCTTCCTGCAAACATGAAGACTTCCTGTTTCAATGTGGGCAACTCCAAATGTGACAGTATGAATGGTGGGTGTTTTTTGAAAGAGGACACAATGCAATGTTCATTACGGCTACAACTCAATTTTTCTTGTTTGGCTTTTTGGGAAATATTTCTTAGCGTTAGATGGGAAGGTAAATACCATGTATGTATGGTAAATATGAGCTACCACCAGCAGTTAGCTTGCTTAGCTAACTGGTAAGCTTAGCTTGGCAGAAAGCTAGCTCTAAGCTAATTGGCAACTAGCTGTAGCTTAATGTTTACTGTGCAGACATGAGAAAAGTATCAAACTTCTCATCTAACTCTAAAAATATATTTCCCCAAAACACAAATGAATAATGCTGTCCTAATGTGTATATATTTCTTGAAAATAGTTGTTTTAATGTGAATTTGTTCTGTCCTTTAGGCTGGGAGGTGGCTGGTGATCATATCCAGAGTGGAGCAGGAAGCTCAGATAATGATTACCTCATCCTCAACATCCATGTTCCTGGCTTCAAGTGAGTACAGTCCTCATCGCCTTTTGTCACTGACCTGTTCTGCCGTGTCTAATACCGCTCTTTTCTGTTTGCATCCTACATAAGGCTCCCTACATCAATGTCAAGCCACTCAGGGACAGAGTTTGGTCGAATTACATTTGTATTTGAAACCTTGTGCATAGCGGACTGTGAGCTCTACTTTATGATGGTGAGAACAGCCAACAATGTGACATATGCTTCCGCTACATACATTACTATAGAGGTGTTTGGAGGATACATTTGTTGAATGTGTCTTTTAGGATGTAAACAGGAAGAGTACCACAGTGGTGGAGTCATGGGAGAGGACCAAAACAAGACAGTCCTACACACATGTCATGACAAAGAATGCCTCTGTTTCTTACACATGGGCTTTCCAGAGGACTAACCAACCTTCAGATGTAAGTATAGGTACAACAACGGTTTCTACAGCACCAGTCAAAAGTTTGGATTTGTCTCATTTATGTGAATGGGGAGGTGTGCCCAAACTTTTGACTAGTACTGTATGTTAACATTAGTGCTGGCATGTTGTCTTCTTTTATTATTGTACTGTGGAGTTTTCTTAATATCAGTAATCATGATGAATATAAAAAAATAAATACCATGGTTACAATCATAATAGGATTATAGATCTTAAACAAAAAGATTTTCATGTTCGTTGTCTTGCGTCAAGGACAGCTCAGAAAAATGCCTGACAGCTTTGTCAGCCTTACAAATCCACCCTAAACTAGGTACACTGAACACTCCCTTCTGTTTGGTATTCAGAATCATTTCTATGGTTGTGTATGTGTTTAAACCAAATAAAATGGAGTAATATATCACTGTACTCACGTACCTGGCATAATGCATGAACACTGTAGAAAAAAGAATATATGGGCAGGGCATCCAGTTCATCCAGTCCAACCTTACTGGCTATAGGTGAAGCTTGAACTTGCTCTTTTGATTCACTTGTTTTGCCAAATGTATGTTCCAGGGAATTGTATTTCTACAATTCTAGTTAATAGTAAAACCAAGGCTTATATCTGATTTGTACCAACAATTACAACTACTGTGGGTCTCATAGAAAACAATACATTTAAATAAACAATATTTTACTTCTGGTCCTGACCTGTCAAGAAAATAATCTGTGTCTGGGGGCTGAAGGGTTTAGTTACAGCCTCTCATCTACACAACTGCACATTGAGTAAAGGACTTAAGCTACTGATTGATAACGGTCACAAAATTAACTTCACTCTGTGTGCAGCAAGCTTCAGTGATAGTTTGCAGCATTTGTTTTAATGTCTCTGTCATTCAAGTTTCTAGCATGTCTCCACCACTTTGTTGTCAGATAAGATATTCTTTTCCTTGGGCTACAACAAATATGGTCATTACCAAGTAATCTTCTTATTTATTTGATTAATTGTCTTTTAAATCCTCTTATAATTTCTCACAGCTCAAGATGTATTCAAATTGTTTGTTATCCAGCCAACAAGAAATTTGTGGTAATTTGGATTGAAGAAATTTTGAATCCTTGAATAGGATTAAAGTAGTTCTCGATTAACTTTCTGTTGATTGACTAATGGATTAATCGACTAATCATTGCAGCTCTAATGTGTGCAAATGTCTCTAGATCTGCTTGTTTGTAGAAAGAATTTAGTGCCACACTCAATGTGTCAACTGTAGTTCATTCTGTACCTTGGTGTATCTCTTCTTCTTCCTCAGGTGCGTCGGTATGTCAATGATGTGGCGCGTATCTACTCCATCTCAGTGAGTAACGCTGTAGATGGAGTATCCTCTGAGTGCCGGGCTTGTGCCCGCAGTGCCCAACTGTCCAGCTCGACATGTGTGCCGTGTCCACCTGGACATTACATAGACCCACGCACCAGCCAATGTACAGAGTGTCCACATAACACACATCTTGTCTCTCACGCCACACCTGGTCCAGATGCTTGCAGACCCTGTGGACCAGCCAGCAAAAGTGACAAGGTCTGTTACTGATGTGGGCAAAGGAGTCAAACTATTCTTATCATTATTTTTCATTAAACTTTATTATTTATAATGACACAACCATGTATTTGTGTTCTTTCCAGGACCACAGTTTATGTTACAGTGACTGTCACTTCACCCACACAGAAGGCAATGTCACCCTGACTTTTGACTTCAGCCTCCTTGGGTCTGTAGGGTTACTCATGAATGGTCCAAGCTTCACCTCCAAAGGAACCAAGTACTTTCACCAGTTCAATATAAGTCTGTGTGGAGGACAGGTGAAAAGATGGAAATACTCACACATGCAGGACATGCTGCCTTTTCAAAGGTTTCTTTATATAGTATGTATGTAATTAATGTCCTTTTGCCATTTGGTCTCTTTCTTTATTCTAGGGTCAGTTGGCAGTATGCACAGACAATGTTACAGACCTATCCATCACTGACTCCCAGAGAGGGAAAGGTGAAGGAGCCAGTACTGTCAAGACCTTCATCTGTCAGTCAACAATAATCCCAGCTAGTGGACGAGGCTTCCACACAGCACTTTCCTCACAGTCCATTAACCTGGCTGACACGTTTCTTGGTGAGTGTGAGAATTTAAGTTGCAGAAAATGGGGTGAATTTGGTATGTTTTTATATTTCTGTCATTAAAATCATTGCATAATGACAGCATATTATTATAAACATTAATTGTTCATACACACATTGATGTGTGAATTTTATTAATAGGAGCAACAATAGAAAATTCACTTGATGGAATAAGGGCAAGAACAGAGCTGTACCCTAAGACCTCCAAGAAAGTCCCAGATGTCAACTTCTACTACCGGTAGAGCCAATATTTCATTTTTCTTTTTCTAAATCAGAAAAAGAATTCTGTGCTCTAAGGATTTTCTTTCTTTTGTTGGTAAGGTCTTTGGAGGCGACCCCATCTTGTGAATCAGGTCGAAGCGCAGTGGTAACTCTTCGCTGTAACCCAGAGAAGAGCACTAAAGGGGAGCTTTCAGTGCCCAGGTACATCTCAGTCACTACTTCTCTGATTTCCTGTATTGTAACAGAGAATGTAACCTTTATCTATGCTGTGATGTCAATCTGTGTCTTGCCATTGCAGTCAGTGTCCTGCGGGAACATGTGATGGCTGCACCTTTCATTTCTTATGGGAGAGCTCAGGGGCCTGTCCTACATGCACAGAGGGGGACTATCATCGGATAGAAGGTGCCTGCAAGGGAGGACACCAGGTGTGTGTGGACGTAGAGTTTAGTCCTATTTTCCATGTATGGATAACACTGTTAAAGCTGAAAGTCAGCACTTTTAACAATCTTTGGTTCACTTAAATTCCAGTGTAATGTTAAGCAATGTAAAAACCTTCACTGGATATACTTAAAAACAAGTAGTCCACAGATTGAGAATTGCACTTATTTGTCAAACTCACAATGGAGAGTTCAATGATCAAACTAGATACCGCAGAACCAGAGATCATATTTTTGTATTCTTTCCATTCCTCTTTATTGTCAAAACCTTCATTAAACTACAGTGTAGTTCTACTCAGTTCTCTTAAGTGTACAGTTTTGAGTGTGTTATACTAGTAGCTGCTAACATAGCCTAGAGGCAGTGAGTGGGCTGCAGAGGTCTGGTAAACTCACTACTTTCTAACTCCACACAAATTTTTTGTCATTTTCAAACTTGTAGTCTTTAAGTTTATCCCGAGTTTTCTCAGATTTTCATGTGTGTACATGTTCATCCTCAGGATCTGCTGTATGTGTGGAATGAACCGAAGCTGTGTATGGGAGGCGTGACCTTGCCTGAAAAGAAGACGTTGCCATGTGAGGGTATGGAGTTCTGGGTACAGCTTGGTGCGGGGCTGGGAGCTTTCTCTGCAGTGCTGCTTGTTTCCCTCACCTGCTACTTCTGGAAGAAGAACAAGCGGTACCATTGCCTTTCCTGTTGCTCCGGTTTTCTTCTCTTTCTTATTTTATAATGTCCTTATTTCCTTCCTGTCCCTTTTCTTTTCCTACTCCTTATTTCCTCTTGTAGTTCCTCCTTGTATTCCTTATTTATTTAACCTAATCCCTTTTTTATCATATTGTTGTCCCTATTCACCCTTTCTCCTCTTTCTGCTTCATTCATTTTTTATTTCTTCCTTCTTTTCTTCCACCCTACACCATGTTGTTCCCCTCCTCTTGTATGCCTTCATGCATCCCTTACTAATTTCTTTGTTCATTCACTCTTTCTTTCTTTCTTTCTTTCCCACCCTCTGTCTTTTCATTTTCTCTTTACACCAAACTCCTGTTGTTTGATCCCATCCCTCCTGTTATTCTGTCCTTGTTACATCACAGTTTTTATAATTATTAATGTGAATGACATTACTTGTCTTATTGTATTTTCCCACAGTGTTGATTGTATCTCTTGTCTCTGCTAGGTTGGAATATAAGTATTCCCGGTTAGTGATGTCTGCCAACAAGGAGTGCGAGATGCCAGGAGCTGACAGCTGTGCTGTGATGGAGGGAGAGAATGAGGGAGACATGGAGGATGAAGTTGTGTATACAAAACCTTCTCTACTTGGCAAACTCAAAGCCATAGCATCCAAGGTGAGAGTCACAGCATCATTTTACTTTAACTGAAAGCAAATCTCATTATCATAAAAGGTTTTGCTTTTTGCCTTTGAGTGAACTTTTTAAACTATTACAAAATTAATGTTTGTTTCTGGTTTTAGGGAAATGGAGAGAACTATGAAAACATGCAGCTAAACTCATCCCATTCGAAAGCACTGGTATGGAGCTAGAACAAAAGTGAAGTGAAGTGAATGGGAGTGAGGGGAGAAACCAGACCCTCGGGAAACTGTCCACTGAAGACCCCTTTAACCAGTCACCCCCTTTATGAGCTTTGGTACCAGGAATACCAACTGTGTGTAGATACAGAGATATACACACACATCATGCACCTAGGTGCACCCACCTATAGAACCAGGTTCAGAAAAGTCACAATAACACGGTGGCCTTAAAGCTCGGTACGACAGAGCCGTCCAGCTTGAAGCATAGTACTTTGAAGAAGATGTGTGTTTGTGTGTGTGTGTTATAGACACTTCCTGGTAATATTCAGCTTCAAACTGATGTCAGAAAGGCTGTTAGAAGAGCTCAGGGCAAGACGAGGACTTATTTAAGATCTTTTGTTTGTATTTATTTCAGTTTGTGAGTTTTGATGGTATAATTTGCCATCAGGATTACAACGGTGAGTGTGTGTCCGTTTCCCATAGATGCTTACACCGACTGGTATATTCTGGCAATATGAAGCCTATATCTTCTCATCTGTCTTTTTCTTCTTTTGCTTTGTTGAAATAAATGTAATACAAGTTCAGCTGACTGAAAATGAAGATGTCATGTTATGCGGATGAGATTGTGGTGTTGACCTTCCATGTATGTCAAAGAAATATATGTATTTATGTAAGAGGACCCAGTTTGCATTTCCTTTTCAACAATTTCTTTTGAGAAATACTTTGGCGACTTGTAGACAACAGAGAGGGGTTTAACTGATATTCTAAGTACAAATAGATTTAAAGCAATACAGTACACTTGTGGAATAATTTTGAGTGTAACTAATTGTAATTTGGATTTATGCTTGGAGAAAAAGTCTGCTCCAGAAAATGCAGGGAATTAAGTGCATTTGTGATCCTTTTTTTTGGCTCATCATGATAGAGCTGTAACATGAAAGTAATATTACACCAGAATATTGCATTTATTAAAAAACATGAGAAAGTTTTCCTTCAGTAAGACCTTTTCTTATAAGTACAAGATTTGTTCTTGTAATGCCAAATGTTGACTTTTGAGATCATGTTATGAGTTGTTTAATTAGGTTTCTGATCCACATAGGAGATTGACAAAGGGAAATTACTAACACTGCAAAACATGTCAGTGCATACTGTATATTTGCATGTCAGACATGAAAATAAAATGTCATCCTTTTGGCTTATTATTATTATTATTATTTGGCTGATTTGTGGTAGAAGTCATTTCATGATCGGAAATAATTGCTATCTATCTGCCTGAAAAAGCTAAATGTCTCTTAGCTTTAATTTATTGTTAATAGTTTGTCTGGTTTTGAGATTGAAATTTATTTAAACTTGATAAAATCTTGCATACAACTGTGAGAGCAACGGCGTGGCATCAGTTTTTTCCGGTCAACTTGCAAGTCACTTGTGCTGGGCCAAATTTATTTTCTTGTAAATATCCATTCATCCAAGAATTTGTGTCTTGTGTTTCTTAAAAAGTATAGTTTCAAATAATAATGATAACTTTCATTAATCAATTTAGCTTCATGAGATTAGCAGCACTTTTAAGTGTAAATATCTTGAGGTTTTTTAAAGAACTGGTGGGAATAACTAATAATTGAAAAATCCTGTGGAGGGCAGCAGAAAACAGATGTTGAAAGAGAACTTCTTACATTGTGTTCTGCATGCAAAATGTACTACTGGGTGATTTTATTTATTTTATCAATAAGAGTTTATTGGATATTCCTGGCTGTAGTATATTAGGTTTGAATGTTATTTTTGTAATATGCATGTAATGACCTGATCCTACCACCAGAGAGTGATCATTGCTAGGCCAGAAGACGAGTCAAAATCCCAGCAGTATCATATTAGCCATTAATAATAGACAGAAACAGGAGCAACCTACAAACATTTCTGAAAGCATTTTGCTCTGCAGATTTTTCAAGAAATCAATCAACAACCTGACATCTTGGATATCTCTAAACATCTTACTTTACTAGAAAATCTGTGTTTGTTTTCTCCTTTATTTATCTCTCTCCTACTCTCGCTTATCTATCTATCTATCTATCTATCTATCTATCTATCTATCTATCTGTCTGTCTGTCTGTCTGTCTGTCTGTCTGTCATATATATATATATATATATATATATATATATATGTATATATGAAGAGACTGTACATAAAAGAGTGCATTGTCCTAAGGCAAGGAGCACTCCAGTAGGTTTAATTGGAGTACCATCATTATTTAGGGAACAGCTTCGACTGAGTGTCACCGACATCTTTCAGCATTTGCCAAAACACGCTATGAATAGAGCCTATGTGTGTGTGTGTGTGTGTGTGTATAAAAGTGGTGGTAAGGGGCTGTTCATGTTGTGGACAAAAAAAATCTACATTTGCATTCAGCATTTAGACTTTTGATTTTTTGCTGTGCGTGCAAACACACAGAACTACTTTTTTTTTTTGATGAGTCAAACCAGGACAGACACAGCAGGACGAGCAGACAACACCAGCTGCTTGCTTGTTGTTATTTATTATGATGTCATCACAGCCTTGTTATTGCACACATCATAAACATGGAACTATTGCTTTGTGATTGGCCAGTTTGAGAGTTCGGCTTGACCTTGGTTTGATTTCACCACAGAGATGTTGTCTTGTTTTGAAGCCTGGAGGCCAAGGACACATTCTGTTATATAGCTGGAGCTACAGCACAGAAACCTTTGTAGAGCACATGGCAGTTGGCAGAGTCTGAATAAAGCAACAATGTCCGTGGTGAAAAGGATATTCATGAGTAATGCCAATTAAGAAACCTTCCAGAGAGAGTTACTGGGTGCATGAGATGATAAACTGAGTATAGTGTAGTGAGAAAGGTGATGTATTTTCTTTACATCTGGATCCCATTTTCATTTTCCCCATACACTATCCAACTCCTTTATCTACCTTCCCCTTGTCCCATTTCCAACCTCCTTGAGGCTGCCTCGTTGGCATGTGCTGCGGTGGGCAGTTAGATCTGACTGCTTCAGTTTAAGTATGGTGCTAATCTGTTTGCTTAGGTGGTCTTGGCTGAGACCAACTCAGCAGTAAGTTTCACACATAGAGCGTAGACAAAAGTGGTGGGGAAAAGGTTTAAGGGGTAAGATGGAGTGAGAGATGGTCAGTTGAAGAGTGTGAGACTGTTGTCTGAGACTAGTTTAGTCCCTGGACTAAATGAGAGGAGAATCAGGGTTAAGTGCTCTATTTGTGTGGCCATTAAAAGCTGGGAGTAAAGTGCTGGGCCTCGCTGTGCCAAATCTCATCAGTCACTGCCAATTTGAATCAAAACCAGCAACCCGTTTTTCCTCTTTCTATTCCTCTTCTTTCGCCCTTTCCTCACCCCTCCTCCCACCCTCTCCTCCATGCAGACAAATAGACATTCCGGCAGCGGATGTGGTGGTGGTTGTCCATAGCAACCTGCCATGCAGGGTGTATCTTGTGGGAGCAGGACCACTGAGTGAATGGCTAAGCCTTCTGCTAACAAAGACTGTGAATCTCTGATATGCTTTGAGCTTCCATAGGAGCGCTGTGACTTTTCTGCTGTGGGAGTGCTTTACATAATCCAGCAGCAGCTCCCCTCTGCTCTGCCACATTTCTCTCTCCTGCTGCTCTCTGCACCTAACACACACGCCCTAATGTAGGTCGGCTCATCTTGGCGCATTCACCGCTCTCTAAAATTCTTTCAATCTATCATTCAGTGTGATTATCACAGGGCGCTTTTGGAGAGTGTTCAAGGGATGAATGTTCAACAGTTCTGTCTGTAACTACTATATTCATTTTAACATGGAGAAACTAGATCTGGAGAGTTGCTTGTCTGGGGAAACTTAAAAGAGCAGATACGTGATTCTGATCACATATTGTGTTAAAATATCAATTATAACAGTCACACTTTTATTTTAGACAGCATAATATAGTATATATAACCATTTAAGATCAGTTTAATTATAATTTACTCCTAAATGCATTAAAGTTGTGCATGAAGCTACTCTTAAAAATGAAATATGCTGAAATGTTAAATTAGTCCACTGATTTAGACTATTTATAATTTCTCAGAACTTAATCCTTATGTGTTTTTGTTTATTCCCCTACCTCAATAGAGAGAGTTTGATGGTTATGGATGTTATGATAAATGTTTTGTATGTTATGCATATGAGTCTACATTAACATCCTTTTGTTAGCTGGGATTTGCCAGCAGCTGACATTGTGTGCTCTGCTTCCTCTTGTGAGGCTCTCTGGGACTGCTGGAGCCAGCTGCTCCTACTGTGCCTCTCAACGTCAACACATTTAACACAGACATGTAAACTGCACACTTCGATAAGTTGACGAGTCAATGACTTTATCTTAATGGTATATAAGCGTCCCCTATCTTCTTATTGGAGCTAAGCCATACAAAATGTAACATAAAATTAGACGAATGTCTATCAGAAATATCCACTTAATGTTTTTTAAAGTGTGGACTGGAGAAAGAAAGGGGGTAGAGAAAGACATTTCAACCAAGGGATTCCTCAGATTCACTGTTTCACACACGTCAGGTAAACAATCAATGGTAGAAGGCTTGATAGGAAATAAAACTAAGTGGCATAGTGTTGCCCTGAAACATATACTCTATACTGAGATCAGTTTTACATCCACCAAACAAGAGGATTTGTTCTCTTACAACCTCTATCTGGAGCACTATTAAACATACATTAAGGCACATAGCCATATTCAAAACATCACCACATATTGTATCTATGGGGCACGGAAAACATAAGCTACCACTCCCCTGTAGTTGCAAAAATTCAACATGTGTTTAACAAAGCAGACAGTTCCCCACCCTTAGCATTTGAGTCATTGGAGTATAATTTTGTAATTACTGGGTAAGACATGAATTTTTGTTGTTGACAGAACTAACGCAGCACTATCTGTAATGACAGTTCTGAGGCAAAAGAAATGCATTTTATGTAATCAATCTTTTCATATGTGCTATTAGTTATTATTTGCAATCCATTACAGCAATCGTCTAAAGAAACCATAGTTTGAGAGTGGGAGTGAACATGCTGTCGCTTTGGTGAACACATGTCTGGAACTATATCCATTTAGATAAAGGGATTCCATGATTAGAAATAGAAAAACAAACATCTGTATCAAAAGCAAAACATATTTTCCTGCAAAAAAGCCACAATGGATTCTTTATATGGATCTATGATGTAAATCTATCAATATGTGACTAGATGAGTTCTCTGAAATTTAACTGAAATTTGTGTTTTGCCACAGTATAACTGTAGGTTGATGATCTTAATGGATTTTTGTACATGTCTGTTCCAGATGCTCTATCCAGTCCACGTTCATTCTAGAGTTACAAGACTGTCAACATTGTGCTGTTTGAACCATCAGTAGTATAATATACAAATGTACAGATACACAATAGAAATGTATACATAATTGGGTATTACAATGAGACCTACAAAAAAGCATGAGAATAAAAAGTCTGTGGGATATTGCAGGTGAGGCAAGCAGAGCCACAAATGTGCATCCAGACTGAGGGACACACACCCTCCTACCATGAGTAAGCAAATGTCTATTTACACCGCATCATAACAAAGCTATCAAAAACAAAGGCTCCAAAAAATCCTCCTAAAAACTTTTTTTTGTTCTTTTGTTTCTCTACTTACAACAATGTTGAATCCATGTATGTACATCCCTAGAAAATAATTTAATTATAATTACACACTTTCTACATTTGTGAAACAATACAGTTCTAGTCCTCAAGGAAGGTGTTTGTTGGTTTGTGCGTGTATACGTGTATGTGTATGTGTATGTGTGTGAGTGCATTCAGTATGTGTATGAGGCGGGGAATGATGCTTGAAAAGGATAATTTTCATGGATTGGCTAACAGTCGCAGGGGCAGATTTAGGAAGAAGACTGGGTGTGGTCACAGAGAGGACGTAGTGGAGTCGACAATTTCTCTCCCATTGCACACGGTTGGGACATATTGGGCACTGACAGAAGCTGGAAAAAAAAAAAAGGTATGAGAAAAATATTAGGAGAGGATATTTACATGGAAAGACAGAAACCAATCATATTTGTGAACAAAAAAAGCTACAGTTAATGATTTTAGCTCTCTCTTATTAAAGATCCTACATGCACAGCATAGTTTTTTAATTAATGTGCGTAATTAGACCTCTGCTCAAGTTAAATTTGGGCGAAACTTTGCTGTGAATTACGTAAGGTCACCCAACTCTGGTGTTGTAAATGCATACTTAACATAGGAACAAAATACAGGAAAACACACAAAAAACCCAAACACCTAGGCACTTTTAAATTAGGATTTTGTATTCCCTTTAATCACATCTGCGCTGAACATTAAGCATGTCCATTTGACTCTGATTATAATGAAAAACTGCAAGAGAGGGCTGCTCTAAACCTCTGTCTCTTTAAAAATGAGGTAACTGCATGTAACCTACCATGAGACGCGTATGTGGTGGCAGCCCCGCTGACACTGAAGCGATTGAGGTTAAGCCTGTGGCTGGTCACATTCTTCTGGGGCTGGAACATGATGATATGGACCTTGGGAGCAAACATACAGCCCAGGACCACAAATCCACTCAGGCTGACTGAGATACACATGGTTGTAGTCTGAACCTGCAAAGGGAGAGGAAAGACAAAGAGACTGTAATTAGTAGCCAGACTTTGATGGATAAATCTTATGTTAAAGTAGTAGAAACTAATTGCTGTTAGGGACTGATTTGATGATAATAATCTAGAATAATAAACATTTTTTTCAAAGGCATATTTTGAGTATTACAGAGTGCTTTGCATAAAATAAAATAATAATAAATCAAAGCCAATTGGATAAACAGTTAAGAAATAGATCAAATTAACCGATCGCTATAAGTACACAGAGCCAATGAAGTCTTTAAAGTTAAAGCATGGCTCTTTATTGGTAGACTTTGTTACCTTGCAATAATCAAGAGGATAACAGTTACAGAATGGATCAATAAAACAGGGACTACAAAGGCTGAACTTGACAGTATCTCAACAGTAGCCTTAATCTTTTTATTATTATATGACAGCACTGCCAAATATAATATTGTATCCTCTCTTGATTTGGATGGTAGATGTATATGTTAAGTCTCTTTTAGGTTGCCATTATCGTTGCTGTGTATAACTTTGTGTGGCTGAAAAGTGTTGGTGAGGGTTACAGGGTTAAGTAACAGCAGCTTAAGGAAAGGTCACAGTACAGTGAAGCACATCAGTTATATACCCTTAAAATCTCATCTGTATGTGCTGTATGTTTATGTGTGTGTGTGTGTGTGTGTGTGTGAGAGGGTAGGTGAGGTGAGTGATGTTATGTTGCCTCTTATCTTAAAGTCTGATTATAAGGAGGGGGAGACACACACACACACACACACACACACACACACACACACACACACACACACACACACAGAGAGATAGTTTTTATTGGGATCAAATGAGCAGCCCTTGCATCAGCGCTCTTCTCTTACACTCTTTGATAAAGTGCACTGTGTGAGTGGGTGTGTGTGAGTATGAAAGTGTGTGTTTAAGGTGTCTGTATGGGAAAGATTTGTATGGATCAGGTGAACACTCACTCTGTTTGCTGTTAAATGTGGACATGTGTCAGCAGTGTGACAGAGCCTGTCTGTTTGTCACCCTGGTACTGCAGAGCTGGGACAATTTCCAGAAGGATTAGAAATAGTTTAAGTTGCCACTACACTGGTGCTTTTTGTGACCTGTGTACTTACTCACATTGTGAGAATAAAAATCTGCTCACATATTCATGGCCACCGTTTGGGGACAAAAAAACAGGTCCCCAGAAGAGTGTCCAGGGAGTTAATGTAGGTCAATGCATAGAACTAATGTAAGTGTGTGTGTGTGTGTGTGTGTGTGTGTAGATACCCTGTAGTCACTCGATGTAACATAGAAGATGGGAAGAAAGGCCAGCCAAATTATGCAGGTGGTGTACATAGTGAATCCAATAAACTTGGCTTCGTTGAAGTTCTCGGGGCACTTCCTGGTCTTGAAGGCATACCTAGAGGGAGATAGTTATTTATGATTAGACATCTCGAAAAAAAAGACATGTTAGCTACTTTGACCTCTGCCAGAGCCAAGCACAACTGTTGAACCTTGTTTAAATCAGAAAACTGTACCAAAACTCAGGTAACAAAGTGTAAAGCCAAATAGAACCAGCTCTGCTACACTTACACAGTACACAGGATGACCAAGAGCACATCGTATCCTAGCGACAGCAGCATGCTGGAGTCGCGTACGTTACACTTGAGGATGACTGTCTGCCGTCGTTCTGGTAACGTGAAGCGCCGTGTCCCGGGAACTTCCAGCAGCAGCCACACCGAAACCATCACTAACTGGACCGAGATAAGACTCAGACAGATGAAC
Source organism: Pampus argenteus (assembly GCA_036937835.1). Taxonomy (NCBI): domain Eukaryota; kingdom Metazoa; phylum Chordata; class Actinopteri; order Scombriformes; family Stromateidae; genus Pampus; species Pampus argenteus. The sequence continues at coordinate 12,155,732 of CM072869.1, forward strand.
ACCTGAAAAAAGAAGAGAAGAGAGGAAGGTAAGGTCATCAAAATCCTGACAGATGCAGATAGAAGGACATGATCCTGCAGTCGTTCACCTGTGAGGAAGGGCTAATGAACCGTGGCCTTGCTGCACCCGCTCCATCTTTCACCCCACTGAAAATCCTGGCGATTCTGTTGGTTTTGGTGAGAAGGGCAGAGTAGCAGACAGCGAATGACGTACCCAGGCCAAGGCGTCGCAATGCACAGATGGCAGGAGAGGGCTTGGCCAAGAAGAGGAAAGTCATGGCGTATGACATGAAGACTCCCAACAGGAGGATGTAACAGAGCTCTCTGCCTGATGCTTTCACCAGCGGTGTGTTATTGTGCCGAATAAACACCCAGAACACCAGGCCAGTGCACATGAACCTGGGGACAGCGGGAGGAGTTATTCAGCCAGACAGTAGAAGTAAATAAAAAATAAGTATTGCAATAACTACAGAATCACCTTCTGATATCAAAATCATTTCATCACCTGTATTTACCAACGGAAAAGTGGTCTAGTAAAATCAGAATATCTGATAGTTGTAAATAAATGCATTGAGCCTCAACTCTCTTCTTTCCTCCCAACGCATCTATACACACATTCACACACACACACTTACACCTCTCAGAAACTGACATCATGTTGACAGCTCTTTATCACTCACCCTACACAGGCAATAGTAATTGGACCAATGGCCCAGGCATCTTCCCACATAATATAGTCCTCAGGAAGGTCGTAACAGGATGTCAGGTCGTCGGTAGGCCACTGGCCAGGAGCACAGGGCGAGCATGTGAACTCATCAGCCAGGTATTCATGAGGCTCACAGGCTGTACAGATCCAGCAGCAGTACTCACCTGGGAAACAGGAATAGGAACGGCAGAGTATGACAGCCTGAGATTTTTCAAAAGGCACTGCTGTTTGGTATGGTATGCAACTGTGACAAAAAAGAACATTGTTGAAGTTTAGTCACCTACCTGCCTGCATTTTCTTCATCTCATTGCGCTCGCAGGGATCGCTGCACTGCGAAGTGGGCACCACTTCTCTGGGCCAGTGAATCAGATCGTTGCTCAGACTCAGACTCTCTGCCCATTCACCTACTGGCACATAAACATAGCGATCACCAGAGCGCTGGTAGCTGAAGATGTTGTATCGGCCAATACCGTCCCCCTGGGAATCAAATTTCACGACCGTCTCAATGCCTGGAGGAGAGAAAGGAGCTAGAGGGGAGATGAAGAGTGAAAAAGAAAGTGATAAGATGAGTGCAAAAAGGAGATTAAAGCTAAACAATCACAAACAATCATCCCATTGATGTCTCATTGATGCCTCTTAAAAGCAGCAGTGAGGACAGAGACAATAAGCCATGGCCAGTTAAGCCTGGGGGTGCAGAACTGACAGCGAGGAGCATTATAATAGCATTTTCATTACTAAGACTAGCCAGTTACAAAGGTATTTGCTAAGAGGTTATAAATGGCTGGTATACTTGGTGGTGTTTGTGTCAATGGCCTTCCATCTGTCCCTAAGGTCACATAGGGACAAAACGATGTTCCAAATTCTGATCTGACAAAGTTTATTACCAAATGCATCATTAATAAACCGCATGCCCATGAAGTCATATAGGTATGAAAGCAGAGGACTGAATCCCTGGGCAGTGCTATAGCTACCCACACACTGATAGAATTAGCCTTTGGGTCTCTTATGTGAGGGAGGTACACTGCTGAAACTGCCAAATTGGTTTGTATACAAGTTGTTATGAAAGGATTACCATCTAACCTGAGGATGTGGGAAAAAGAGACTGTAAAATTGGCAGGATGTCTGAAACCATTAAAAAACAAGGAAAAAAAGCTTCTATGAACTGGGAAAAAAGTAACTTCATGATGTGTTGCAGGCAGCATTGGACCTGACAGAGCTGACAGTTGGTCGTTTTGACATAGACAAAGTGTATGTCAGTCCTTCACTGCCACTTCTGTCTTTACAGTGGAGCAATCAACACTGTGCTGCACACGGCTGTGTGTTATATTCTGCTGCCTCTCCTGTCAAACGATGATGTGGCTGGGAATAGTGCAGCATACGTTGGGTTTATAAAGCATCACTCTTCAACGTATAACAAGGCTCTTGGTCTTTACTGCACAGCAGCATTGATGATACTGTGCTGCTCTCCGCATATCTTTGTGTCTTTGGCTTACTGAAGAAATCAAGGGCCTTATTCTTTCTTCCAACATACAGCTTGGAATCAGTGGAATGAACCAGAATATTGCGAAAAAGCTGTTGGCTGAAAAGTGTGTATGAGGATGTGTACACACACGCACGCGTGTGGAAGCTCCATTGGGTTTTACTTTACAGTGTGATGGTTAAGGTATTGCTCTGAGCGCTGTGGGAGGCTGTGCTGACAAAACCAAAGCTCTGACCCTGCTGTTAGTGGTGTTTGTGTGTGTGTGTGTGTGTGTGTGTGTATGTGCATGCAACACTGACAAGGGCCAAAGCTGTGCTATTGTTGTGAAAGCTCAATGTGTTCAGAGAAGAATGGTGTGTCAAATGGCAGCAGAGGGGGTTAGAGTTTATGAAATCCATAAATCACAGAGACAGCATAACCCTTTATATTTCTCCTCTCCCTCTCTGTTGCAGGAAATTCTATGTGTCAAGTCTTTTTTGTAATTTTTGAGCTAAATGTTTTGGTGACAGTTAAATGAAAATGATTTCAATAAGAAAATGCTGATAATATCTTCAGACGAAGGAGCGTGAATCCATTATACTGCAAGTTGGCAGATAATAAAGTCTGCTAATAACACAGAGCAATAAGACATGCCAGGACCTCCTCCTCTTAGACACCCATACACACTCACAGAAACACTTTGCCACTAGCTAATTATCATAACTACACCTTATTAGGACCTTAGATGTGTGCTGAAGCCTAATTAGCTGTATGTGGTAATTATGTGTAATACAGACTAAAGAGATAATGGCATTAGCCTAAAGACTCATTTAAGGGCGTTGTATTGTCCTTGACTTCTCTAACAGATCACATCCAGCGAGCAATAGACTCTGGGGACTGGTAGTTCCTCCCTATAACCAACACCAGCGACCTTGCTGACGTGACAGAACAGCTTATCAGAAAAGTGTATGAGGTGCAAGTTTGAGCTGGTGAAGGCCACCAGGGCTCCTTTGGTGACTGCATAGAGCTGAGACAGGCAGTCCAGGTCCTTGACCGTTGGATGCCACTCTCTCTCAACCCCGAAGTTATCCAGACATTACCCAGTAGAGCTGTAGTATACTTGTATGTATCTAAAATTTGGACCTGATGATGGTGCTAGATGAACATATTTATTACAATTCATCCTGAGGGGGACATGAAGGTCCTGTTTTGTGTGATCTCATCCATACAATAGTTCCTGTGGCGCAGTCCACACCCACAGCTCTCAGTGAGTTTCCATGTCTTCAAGGTGTCGGCAGTAACCAAAACTGGAATATGACATGTTCAAAATCAAAATGCAAAGTGCCCTTGTGAATTTGTTGAACAGCTTGAGCCACAGAATATAGTTAAAACAGTTTTAAAAAAAAGCAAATAAAACTAGGTGCAACAAACTGTGATTATAACCCAGCCTGACCAGATCCCTAATTTTTTGTGAGACACTTTAGCCTTCCTGCTAACTCGAGAAACACCTTATTATTCTGGATTAATTAGAAGCATGGTGAAAACAGGCTTTTCATTCAGAAGCTGAGAAATTAATTATGTTCTTGGCCATGTCGGACTAAGGCGAAGCCCAAGGGGGATTGTGGGTATTAAAGGAAGGGAGAGAGAGGATGCAAAGGGGCTTGGGAGGAATGAGTAGGAATAAGTAATCTAAAAGTGAAGAGAAAGAGAGAGTGGTATACAGACTCATAGACAGAAGGGGGATCTTTTCTTTGTGTGTGACTAAAAATTCAAAAGCTGGCTGTTGATTAGTTCTTGGCTAGGGAACAGAGAATTATAATTTCAAACATTAATTCACCCGAAATACTTGATTTAATCCTGATTCAATCTTAAAGTAAACACTGCTTATAGAGGCATACACACTGTGCTCCAGGTAAAATGTAAATGTACTGTGGCTTTGCCCTGCGAATTATTGTGACCATCCTTCCAGAGACATCGTTCCTCTCTTCTTTACACATCTGTGTCCCACAGAAAGAGACACATCCGGAGCATATACAGTTTTTGACAGAGGGATGCGCTCACATGTCACAAATGCACACACAGACAAATCACATTAGCTATATTCGTTCTCCCTGCAGATTTGGTCCCCAATGACGGCGCACTGCCTGGGCCACAGAGCAACAGGCCACAGAGGAATGGAGTTTCAGATAAGGTGGAGAAAAGAGAAGTCTAAAACAAGGCAAAGAAATCAAGGCGCAGTAGCCGAGAGCTGAGGCTTGACTGAAGGAGAAGTGGTGAGATACAGGAGACAAAAGAAAGAAACAGCAGGCCAAATGCAGGATATGCTGGGGGGTAGGCGACAAGATAAGGGCAAAGAAAAGAGTTAAGTGACAAGGGAGAAGAGGGAGAATAATGGTAGAGAAAAGGAGAGGCGATAGCAAAAGAGGAAAGCAAGAAACTGACGTGATGGCAAAGAGATATAGGTGGATGGAGGAAAGCCTTTACTCTGAGGAATCAATAGAGAAAAGGTGAAGGATGGCTGGAGTGAGGGATGAGGAAAGTGAAGGAGTGGATGAACAGACTGACGCAGAGAGGTGGTGGAGGCAGGAGCGCAACCTTGTGAAGTCTTGTGAGTGGGAATGTGCTGTTTTTGAATGGAGAGAGAGTTTCTGGGTGAGAAAGACAAAAAGAATGGAGACATAGAAAGAGATGTAGACTGAAAGACAGAGTGACAGAGACAGTGCGACAGAGGGAGAGAATGAAGAGAGGGAAAGGGAAAGAAGGAGTGAAGGTTGTTCTCTATCATCTAAACGTTGCAGTAAGCTCTCTGTTCAATATGGCCCTGAAGGCACACCGCCTCTGCTAACACGCATGCACGCACGCACGCACGCACGCACGCACGCACACACACAGACACACACACACACACACACACACACAGACACACATCAGTGCAGAGAAGGGGGAATATCACATCTATCACCACTATTTGAACAGAAGACTGTGTGCATGTGTGTATATACTGATCTGGTTGCTGCAGATCGGGGAGATGGGTGGGTGGGAGTTGAATGATGGCTAGGAGAACTGTGTGGGTTGGGGGTGTCTGCAATTTCATGCTGATAAAAAAAAACAACCATTTCAAGCTGGCTGTTATGTATGTGTGTGTTTTGTGTTGCATCAAGTGCCTCATAAAAACAAATGTGCCCATGTGTCTTTTACTAGTTGGTGGGGAGCAGTTCCCATGATCTACAGATCGGATCACTTCAACAATTGATAATAGTGTCAGCTTCATTACCATAGCAACTAGCACGATGAGACTAGATGAAGAGACTGGCATATGAAAACACACTCTTAACCACACAACATATTGTCACGGTGCACCAGTGTCAGTAATACACAACAAAAAACAGCCCTAACACAGTCCATTCTGCTGTGTAAGTCCAGGAGAGGGAGATAGTAATTTGGTGGAGTGGGGATTGTGAAGATATATCTAAGAATATGCAATGTAAAGTGTGTAATGAACATGCATGTGTGTTCAGAAGGAGATGGGAGAGAGATCTGAAGAGTGCACTGAACAGTGTTGATTTTCCGTCTGCTACAGTTCAGACTGAGAGCACTGCGGAAGGTGATGCTGCAGTATTTATACCCCACATTCAACCTCACCTCAGCTCCTTCCTCGCATACTGTAGATAGAAAGATGTATATGTACAGCAGTGAGAGTGAGTCAACAACTCAAAACAAACAACAGTTTCCAGTCAAACCTCACCAAGCCATCGACATCCCAAATCACTGTCTCAGCTTCTTTGAGTGGCATTTTTTACCGATACAGCTGTTTGTGATGCTGTCCCTGGTGTCACTGACACTGAGCTATAAAGAACTCTTTGTACATGCTATTACTCTTTCCCTACTGCAGAATAAAGACACGTGCCTCATGGACATACATCAGTAGTGAAAAGAAGGGAGGGAGGGATAGAGATGATCAGACAGAGATGTAGGGAAGTTTCAGTGGGATTTACACCTACTCTCCTCTTTGCTCCTTTCTGCTCCTCTCTTCTTTACTCCAGAGCATTTTCAACTTACTGTGAGTAAATCTACATATTTCCTCTGCCCCTCTCTCTATGCAACCTAAAAGGGAGTGGTTATCATTTGTGCCAACCAAAGGTTGCAACTGCAATCGGCTTGACTGTTTCCTCTTTTTCCCTCTCCAATTTACTCATACTCTTTCCTTCTTTCTGTCTTTTGATTTGTAGCAGAAATGAAGATGGGGAATTTCAAAGAGAATCCTCTTTTTTTTTTTGCTGACGCATGCTGTCCCATTCCAGCATTGCCTCAGCGCCTCATCTTTAACACTTTTACCTTATCCCAAACTCTAATTTCTTGTTTAAGTCTGCCTGTCAGTCTTAGCTGTAAGTTTCTGTCGCCCTCCCTCCATATGTGATACCATTCTTTCGCCCTCCATCCATCCCTCAACATTCACCCTCCCCAGTGTCCCATGGCATCGATGATGTGTTAGTCCTGTTTGTCGGCTGTTTTGATGTCTGCTCCTGGTCACGGTTGGTGGAGAAATAAGCACTCTAAACTCTAAACCCGTGTTGGTCCCCGAGACACAGCAGTTTATTTATAACACTTTCTTTGTATGCCATCTGTCAGTCAAGCCAATCCTCTGTCTCTTCTCTCCCAAGTCTACAGAGACTGACAGACAGACAGGCAGCCTGCTATATGAGCTTTTATAACACACACAATCTCATTAGTGCAAAATAGAAGAACATGGCTGAAGGATTAACTGCAGCTCTCTTTCCTCAAAGCAACTTTGTAGTATCGTATGAATTACGCATGGGTAATGAGTGTCAATGGCAGTCTGTCTTCGACAATACGTAGCAATTAAGTGGATTTGTCTCAGTACTTTTTATGTTCTGTGGCTTGGCTGCTTTGGCTGTGCAGAAGGACAACATCCCTGTGTTGCTCATGAGAGGACTGTTAACTAGGCACAGCACTCACATTCCTGTCTATTTCTCACTGTCTTTCCTTTTTTATCGCCATCTTCCTCTCCAACATTCACTTTTTTCACTCTTCATGCACCTCATCTAGGACTCTCTCTGCCATGCTCTTGCGTTCTTACCTGTGAAGGTAACATCAAGGATGTAATCCCTGTAGAGTCTGCGCCCGTCCAAGGCCTTCATGCTGTCGCACAATTTGGTTGTGTTAAAGCACAGGCTTCGTTGCATATTATGGAGGGCATAAGCCATGGCGTAGACAGCGTTTACCACAAACATGATCTTGGACTCTGGTTCAAAGTTACTTTTGTCCATTGACAAGTCCTTCTCACATGGTGGGAGAGGTGTTTCATTTAATCCAGTACCTCCCCCTCCTCCTGTTCCTCCTCCACCCAAGGAACACTGGAACTTCTGCTCCCAGAATTCCCTGTACCAGGGATTTCGATGGTTTTTGACTGGGTTCAAGCTGAGAAAGTAACGGTTGAACTCTGGCAAGGGATTGGCTGCCAGCTCAAGTGTGATGGCTCCTTCAGCAGTGACCTCATTTCCTTTGACAATGCTTTCTTGTGCACCCCAACCATCACTGGCCACCCAGATGAAGGAGGCATTAAGCCTGGCAGCAGCTGCTAGCAGCTCTCTGGCATCGTCACTGCGCAGGAAGAGAACGGCCACACGGGCGTTAGGCTTCTGGAGGAGCTGACGGATCACAGCTTCATAGGACTTCTTAGCATTAGAACGCCCAACCTGGACAGAGAGAGGATTTTAATATAATGACAGATGTACTGTATTGTATAGGCTGCCTCTACACCCAAAAGGTTTGTTAGCTGTTAGTGAATAGTTATCATAATCATTCATATGAAGAAACAAAGAAATGTGTTCTGTACTTTAGTCTCACACCAATATGCATCTCTGTAGCGAATGAGACAAAAAATGTGAAAGCAGTCAGTATTTGAGGTAAGCTTTCATTTTCTGGGTCATGGCAGATAACGCCACTGTAATATAAACCCAATATGTGCGTAGGACAAGATAAGACATTGAGACAAACTTTTAGAAGAATTTAGTGGCCCATTCATTGTTAATGCTGCAGCTTCAGGCCATACATCAGTGTGACAATGCAGATTAAAATGTTGTTGGTGTCTGGCTCTGAGCAATGTTTATATATTCTTATATTCATGCAGTTTGGACCACATAAATAAACTCATATTCTATGATATATTTTGGATTATATCCTATGCCTTACCTTCTCTGAAGTGGCTATACAGATGTTTCTCATCCGGGCCTCTTGCTCAAAGGCCTCTATGCCTGTTTCACCGTAATCTCCCTCGGATGCCACTGTGGACACATACGTCCAGTTGAAGAAGCGGAGGATCTCAGCCATGGCTTTGGCCTGGTAGAAGTCAGGGGGCACAGTGCGGGCAAAGTAATCGTAGCGACTCTTATCGCTGAGCTTGGCACTGGTCGACGCATAGCTTATCTGAGGAATCTGGAAAAGCCTGAGAAGATTGGCAACCTGGAGCGAGAGATTCAGTAAAATCAGACATAAATCAAGACAATAAAATGTTTCTGTTTAATGAATAGTACAAACTTGAGAGTTGATGGAGACATCAAGCTAATACATTTATGTAATGTTTTTGTTTCAGAATACATACTGGGATTATAGAGGAGAGAAACCCATTCTAGTTGATAGATAAACATCAACTGTTGAGACTAACAAGATAAGTGCACAATAACTTAATGGATTATAAAATATACCATATCTGAATAAGCCATTATTATCATGTTTTTGGAGTTTGATCTAAATAGACTGATTTCAATCACAATTTTGTTGAACACACTAGTACTAATACTGTAATCTGATATTTCAATTAAATTGGATAACTCTAATTCTTACTGCTAGTTTGTAATATTAATTGTATGTAAAGTGACAAGAGATGTCTACCAGTCACACTGAAGTTACACTGTTGATAACAGATGGGCATCAGTCAGGCCTGCAGTGTGGAACTGTGTCAAGTATTTACAATGCAAATGTTTGTAGAGGTGGCAACAACAGAGCCATTTATTGTACAATTAATTTAATGGAGCACTTGCAAAACCGTACAAATACACACAGATCGCAGGGAACTGAGTAGAAGAGATGAAGTATCTCAGAAACAAAACAGATGACTTGTGTGTGGATTAAAAAGGAAAGAAACTCTCTGGCTGAGAAATGTGTCCACTCCTTGGATTACTTGAAAGATGCAACCCCAATTAGTTTCATAACAGATACTGGGAGTTTAGATCAGCCACTGCTGAGTTCAACATTTTTGAATAGAACATCTGATCAATACTGGGCACTGGGTACACAATAAAGATCTTAATAAATAAAGTAGTGTACCTTTCAGTATCTAGGGAGCTCCATTCTCTAATATGCCCAAAGGGGAAAAAGGAGACTGACCCAAAAGCATCTAAAATAAACACTTTGCAGCACAACACCCACTGGACAAACCCACACAGTGTCTTTGTAAAATGTGATACTTTCTTCTTGGTAGCTGGGAAGTAAAGACGTTTGTATCAAGATCACCAGGCAGCAGAGAAAATAATGATGTGTATGAGAAATATCAAAACAGATCAAATGTAGTATCTGCATAGTAACTGCAATGAAATCATTCAACCACAGCTATTTAAAGATATGCCTAACTGCAGGGGTATAGTGTTGTTGTGTTGAGTGTTTCTCTTCTCCCTTTTGACCCACTGCTTTGTACTGGAGACCGTATCTCCATGTGTCAAGCCCCTCAGTTAAGCAAGTGATAGGAACATTTGATCATATATGATTGGCACAATGTCAAAAACATGGAATGTAAGACCCACAAAAACAATTGGAATGATCCTTTAACTAATATATATTTTTTTCCATCAAAGGGAAAATTAATGTGAATATTTGAAGATTAAAAACAATGTATTAAGTGCAAGCATATAAGCACAAAATAGCACACACGCACACACACAGTTCAATAAATCACTGACTCATGCATTAGTGATGGACATCATCTGGGGTCTGTTGATGTCCATATAATATTCTCTTTTACTGTTGATAAGGGTTTGGTTGTGTTCTCTTCATTACATTTTAGACACCAACAACAATAGAAACATAATTGCTACATACAGATGCACCACAAAGGCATGTAAGCATACACTGACAAACATGCACGCACATGCAAATAAACACAAACTACACAGCCATTCTGTTCTTGCCTCAGTTTAATCCTTTTAGAGCGCATCTCTCTGAGCTTTTCTATATTTCATTCATAGCTCAGTTGATGATCTGTTTTGACAACATGTCAGAATCTTATTAGACTAATAATGTATATATATATATATATATATATATATATATATATCACCTGTATTAGGGTACACATGCACACACACTCATAGATGGCTGCTTATCGTACTCCAGGCAGGTTTTATGGTTTTAAGATGCCAGTTGACTTAAATGTCAGGGAAGGTCACGCTGCAAAACGTAACCGCATTGCTCCATTACCTGCCACTGAACAATGGCCACAGCCAGCTAAGAGGCCTGTCTTAAGGGGCACAGAGAGTTTACTCTGTTGGTGAAAGCTACAGTCTCTTCCTGTGAGAGAGAGGGAAGGGAGATGTACTATAGGATGAGCTGAATATGAGAGACGAGTTGAAAAAAATGAAAGGGTAGAAGGGAAAAAAAAATGGTGCAGTGGAGGGGTGCTGTGTGTTTTCTGCTTGAAATGCAAGTCACACACACACATACAGAGACACACACACACACGTTTGAATGTAGGGGAGGAATGATGCCTGCTATGTAAATGCCTTCAAGGCATTGGAGTTTAGTTGTGCATGGTAAAAAATAATTCACCATTACTTCATTTCGAAGCAACAGACAGGCTGGCCAAGTAGAGAGACATGAAGGGGTAGCTGGATTAGCTTCACTGGTACAAGATCAGAAAGCAGAGCACAGTTAGGGTCTCGTAAACAACACTACCCTTAGAAACGACAGGTAAAAAGAACAGCAATGCCAACAAAGGGCAACAAGATGGAGCTGCAGGTAAAACAAGGGATAATTGTGATGAAGGACATGAGATAAAGCAGATGTGTTAATAATGGCTGCCCCAGGAAGGAGGAGGAGGAGAAGAAGGGGGCTGAGGTCAGCATACACTGAGCTCTCCCTAAATAGCCGGGAGGGATGCCTCTGAATGCAGATAATAAAAAGAAAAAAAAAGAAAGAGGAAGTGATGAGTAGAGGAAGAGAGCAAATATTTAAGGGACTGAAAAAAGGAAATACATAAAACAGGAGAGATAGAAAAAGAGAGAGTGAGAAAAAGAAGACAGAGAGACAGTTGCAGAGATTAGGGATTTAAGGACTGATAGGAGGAAGCTTTTGTGCAGTCACAGAGGGGTAAGGGAGAAGGAGGTTTTATGTTAAACTATGCAAATTAGCCAGCTTTGTGACAAGAACTACAAAAGCTGGTGAAACACACAAGAATACACTGATGGAAGTCGATTCGCAGACACAAGTACACACACAAACACATATGCAGGCACGTAGACGTGGGCATATTTGTACTGTCATGTAAGTGGATGTTAGCTTTTGCACACTTGGTCATGGTACTTCTGGTACAAGGATGAGCAAAATAAGAGGGAAGAAGATACAAAGCGAATTACAGGAAAATGGTGATAGTGAAATGTGTCTGTGTAAATATTCCTATACCTGTTGGTGTATATTCTACCTGTATGGAGACGCTGCTGAAAGATCCTCCAATGACAGCAGCGATCGCGAGCGGGCTGTCGTCCTGCAGTGCGTAAGATCCGTCTGGACAGATGAATTCTGTGTCATCCACCTTGGTGAGGGAGGCTCTTACAAACTCCAGAGCCTGGGAATCATAACCATATTGATGTTTCATATAAAATATCCATCTATATTTTTGAAATGACCATAAAAGCTTATTTCTTTACACTAGGGGCCCTAATTGCTTTCAGTACAGGATCCAAATTGCAAATGAATTCTTCTGGGACATATTACAGCATTGCTGGTCTGTAGACAAACAGCCAATGAACCTGCAACCCATTTAGAGAACCCACACATAAGAATCTGTGGTTTGCTGTCTACAATCAGTCAAATAACTCATTGTATAAGATCAATAGATGCATCATCTTTAAATAGCTTGGCAATAATATACAGTATATTGTTGAAGATAACAATCCCTAAGGGAGAGAGAGTTTTTTTTTATCTGGATCATTTCCCTCGCAAATAGCTTCAGTCTCTATTTCTCATCACGCAGTTTCTGTTATCATTTGAGGCAAGCTCCTTTGCCCAAAGTGGATAAAATATAATTTTGAGGTACATTTACTTTACCGGACTATTACCATTTAATGAGATCTTACCTTTTCCCCCATTTAAAATGGAGACATTGCACTTTTTACTTCTGACGCCACACATTATTTTTTCAGAGCAACTTTTTTTTAAATATGAAAGGTAGGAAAAGTTCAGGTGGCACACAAGAACAAGCTGCTAATTAAAACTGTATCTGAACTGTGTATCTGAAAACTTTTATCAGCATTCACAGGTAAACGAAAATACACTTGAATGTTCTATGGCACACAAATAGGTGTCCGTCTTAGAGAATAAATGCTTTAACTGGAGTTAATATTTCATTGATCGCTTTGCTGTTATAAATTACTTGATTGCCAATGATCTATCTTGGCCAAATATGTCAAAAAAGTAATATTTACTGTGTTTAAGAACACGCCTGTGTGGATGGCAGGCAGCATAAACTTGGTGAAGAGGAAAAAAACATTATCTCTCATCTCTCATTGAGAAACATGCAGCATCTTCAATGCTAACCCACCTGCTCCAGTGCATAGGTATCTCTGGAGCAGGTGTCCAGGATGTGGACTCCGAGGGACACCCCGGGCAGCAAAGTGTCGTCCATATTGATTCTGTCTATGGCAAACAGCATGGCCTCCAACCTCTGGATCCCTCTGTCCTCATTCACACGTCCACACTCCTCCATCCCAGCACCTTTCTCATGAACCGGGAACAGGCCACCAAGCACCAAGTCACCCTCGATGCGAATCTCCCGGCGGGACAGAGGTGGGTCTCCAATCGACAGCAAGACGCCCCGACACATCATAATGAAGACTAGAGCGGAAACGCAGGCCACCATGTTGGGCTTGGGGTTTAGATTTGTCAAAATATGAGGAGGGGCTTGATTAAGACAGAGGTAGGTGAGGGGCTGAGGGTGGAGGTTAGGGGTGAGGTGTTACGGGTGAAGTGTGAAGCTTGTGAGTGAAGCAGCAGCCGTGGATGCTTGGGTCGGTTTGAGGACCATGAAACGGTCAGGGAGAGCGGAATTGGACCACACATTGAGGGGCACACCATCTGGACATCAATCCTGCTTGGAGAGGAGAGGAGAGGAGAGGAGAGGAGAGGAGAGGAGAGGAGAGGAGAGGAGAGGAGAGGAGAGGAGAGGAGAGGAGAGGAGAGGAGAGAAGAGGAGAGGAGAGGAGAGGAGAGGAGAGGAGAGGAGAGGAGAGGAGAGGAGAGGAGAGGAGAGGAGAGGAGAGGAGAAAGCTGTCAGGAGCTGCAGGCTAAAATACTTTTGTAAGTGTCACTATACTTATAAAGTATAAAGATGGCAAAGGAGACCTTTAGTGTAGTTTGGGGATACTGTTAACAAGGGCTCAAAGCTGTTTCCGCTTCACAGCCATAGCCAAGCCATGACTAAAAGGAATATAGAATTATTTGGAGATTGTACCCCACTGTTCTCCAATGTCTCCCCTCCCTTATATAACTCAGTAAACTTTCTTCTTTTGTGTGTGTGTGTGTGTGTGTGTGTGTGTGTGTTTGTGTGTGTGTGTTTGCCCCTGGTTGTATGAGGCTAAGTCAGCTTAGATGTCTGGTTGATACATGCGCCCGGCCTTTTCATACCACAGATCAGAAAAGCTTCTCTAATCTGATCTCTGTTCCAACAATTCTCAGCTCGTCCATGAGTTTATACCCCTACATATGTGTGTGTGTGTGTATAATCAGATTTAGTGCCCTCCCACTCCGCTGCATAATTATAGTGTATAAAGACTGAATGCATTTTACCATGAAACAAGCTAACTTACAACAAGGAGTCCAACAACAGCTGATGTTACTTATGTTAGTTTACAATTGAATCAAACATATCACTCTCTGTTTTCATTAACATTTCCCTCCACTTTTCCCTAAAATATTTCTATGGACAATTCTAAAGACACGTATTTTATAAAGGTCCACCTACTGAGCCTGAATACATGTTGTAATGTCTTCTGTTGTACTGGAAGGTGCTTCATCCCCTAAAGATGCTAATAGGGTTATCTGTCTGCTATGGAGTTGCATTATGGGTAGTGCAGGATCCAGGGTTTTTGGAATGTGAGACTAGACCCTATTTTCACCTGGTATGAACATACCATTGTGGGCCTTTGCATTTAGAATTGGTATTAATACACATTCTCATGATGTTGATTACACTATTTTTGTAAACAATCCTAATATGCAATTGCAGATGCTGGGATAGTGTGAAGACGTGGAGCAAAGTGACCTTTCAACTCATTTTTTGCAGCCCAACAGGTTGAGAACATACATTTTCCTCATAAGATATTCATATATATTTCATGGTAATACCAAGTGGAAATGGAGCATTAAAGTCAGCATATCCCAGCCCATGCTACATTGATTTTGACCTCTCTTTTCTTGCAAGTTCCACAACTTTATGCACATGAAACACTGAATCACTAGATTCAACTCCAAGATTCAGCTTTAAGATATAATAAATAACCTGCTCTTACTCTTCTCTCTCACTCTTTGTGTATAACTTTTAAACTATTTAGCTTATGCAAAGCCAGTAAAAGGAAGCCTTGATTAGGAAATAGTTTTGTCTTTTGAATTTTGTCTCTAATGTCTCCTGTACAATCTCTCCAGTCCTCAGGTGATAAGAGACAAGCTGGAGGTTGACGTTTTGACTATGAAAATCAATTTAGACCAAGGAGAGTGCTTGAAGTGAATTTACTGTTGATTGCTGGGCCGAACCCTGTTTTGTGCGTGTGTGAGAGAGATAGAGAGAGATAGAGAGAGACATAGAGAGAGAGAGAGACGGAGAGAGAGAGAGAGAGAATGCCTCCCCTCTTTGGTGGGCAGGTAGGAGGATGAAAGCTTCTCTTAGATGCAGGCAGCTCAGATTTTTCTGCAGGCAGCTGCCATACCTTTACCACTCTGCTCTGTAATATGACACACACGTACAGACAAACACACACACCCAGACAAACATCCACCCACACATGCACATACAGACGTACACACACATATGCACAAACACACACCTTTGCTTCTCTGAGGGGTTGACCTAAAAGCAGACTATGTCTTCACTCCCCTCTCTCAAAGATCTGAATTAATGTGTTCAGAAAACATGTAGGAGACACACAGAATCAGGATACATGATAAAGTATTATTACAGAAAGGACTGGAGCACTGATATCTGATCGAAATGTGTATGATGTACCCTGATATGATTTTAAGGCACCTTTAAGACTCCTTTCAAAAGACTACCTGTCATTTATTTGATATGTAATTTAACTTTATGTTAGATGTGTGTGTGTGTGTGTGTGTGTGTGTGTGTGTGAGTCCACTGTATGTGTATTTATGTATTGAGAAAAGCAGTACAGCCCCTTTAAATGATTTCCAGTATTCTACTGAAATAGCTGGAGTTCCTGGAAATAAATCCTTTAAACAAACTTACATGTTTATTAGAACAACTTTGAACTAACACAAAGAGGAACTTCATAATGAGCCTGGGTTTTGAGGACAACACTGCAACAGGGCAGGATATGTGGCCGAATGTGTGCGTGTATGTTAGTGTGTGCACTTTTGAGTACTTACACATGTGTGTTATGGTGTATACAACTGTATATTTATATAGCTGAGACTATAATATCAGTCATAGCCTTACTTTAATAATATGCCTACATAATAGTCAGCTTTTGAAATCCATTCCCCAGAAATGTGCCAAATAATTTCTCCCAGCATTTTTATACCACTCATGGCGTCCACTGAATGTCTATTAAATGTTTGCTTCATTATAGCCTCTTGGAAAGAACCCAGCTTCCTGTCTCAAGCAACTGTGTAAGCAAAGCACCCACTGTGAAAATGTTTCACATTCAGTCCCTTCTTTCTTTATTACCATGAAATATTACCAAGTAGGCTAAAGTACAGGACAGTGCACTTCACTTAGGAATATATAGCATGCATATCTTTTTGCATGTTTGAACCCCTTTATTAGAAAGCCAAAATTATATATTTCCAAACTGCTTTATGAGCCTGATGAATGCATTTTTCTTTTTCCTTTTTGTCATGTCAGCAGATTATGGATATCAGCATGCTTAGATTTGAAACCTGCTTAAAAATACATAGTCCAGCATACCAAACATATGCTTTGTTTTGCAAAAGTAACATTATAATTACCTGTAACCTCAATTAAACCAGAGAGAAATAAAACACCATTGATAGGAAATTCATAGGATATGCTGTCAGGAATTCAAACCCAGGAGACAGACAGGCAAACATAGACATTGTAAAATGATAATGTATAATTGGAATAGTGTCTTGCATTTAAAGGTTTTGCTTTGACAGCTCACCCTCAAACCTCAGACCTTCCTTGAACACAGCTGGAGAATCTTTCCTCAAACCTGACAGCTTGTTATCCGTATTGAATGGTGCTTACGCTATATCATGGCATGTTTCTGCCTGTAGCAGTGTGGTCAGTGGATATGTGATCGTCTTGAACAATTTAATTAATCAATGAAAACATTTACAATAAATATACTACATTTTACATGTTTCTGTTCTCTGTTTTCTGGTCAGTATGTAAAGAAAAAGCAACTTCTGGTAACTATGGCAGACTAGCCCCTGAAATACCTATAATAACAATGTTTCACAGCAGATGTTTTAACTTGTCATAGGAGAAAAAAAACCCCACAGGTGTTACTAATAACATTAACAACAGCCATTTTCTATTCAGGTGTCCCAGTAAGCTGTGACAGTATGACACTGAGCCAGGACATGAAACTGGAACAGCTAACGGGAATCCAGCTACCGTATAGTTTTGTTATTTACTTCTGTGCTTCCAACTGTGACATGTCAAAACATCTTCTGTGAAAAAAAGCCAATGCAGTATGACATGACCTTGATCCCCATTAAGCCCTGTATGTGATTTGTAATTCATGAAAACACACTGGCATAGTTTCTTAAACGAATAGTTAATTATTTTGAGAACTACGCTTGCTTTCTTGCTGGAAGTTATACGATTGGTACAATTGATACTATTGTCAATCAAAGCTGGAGGCAGAAGCAGGTTAGCTTAGCATAAAGACTGGAAACAGCTAGCCTTT
The DNA here is from genome assembly GCA_036937835.1 of Pampus argenteus. Classification (NCBI taxonomy): domain Eukaryota; kingdom Metazoa; phylum Chordata; class Actinopteri; order Scombriformes; family Stromateidae; genus Pampus; species Pampus argenteus. The sequence continues at coordinate 12,173,288 of CM072869.1, forward strand.
CCAGTGGTAACAAAATTTGCATGCCTACTTCTCTAATGCTTATTTGTTGCATTTTTATGTTTGTTTAATCTATGCAAAAATCAAAGTGTAAAAATTTGTAAAAAATTAAAAAGTTTTATGGGTAATTATATGACTATTTCTTGGCAGGAAGCAGTGTCTTCCTTGAGTCATGTCATCACCATAATGTTGCCAGGCAACCAGCAGAGGCAACAGAAAGTCATTGTCCCTGTTCAAGTAATAGTTAGAAACAGTATATAACCCCCTGTAAAACCAGCTAGCGCAAAGTCTTATTTTAGGCAAAAAGTGTTTGTTTTTTTTCAAAACCTTGTACAACTCCTTTATTTATTTACATATTTTTCCAGTTAATTCTGTAATGAATAACATATCTGCTTATTGCATACGCATACATCATAAAGGCATTAAACGTCTTACCTAAATAAAGAGGAATAAGAGCAGATGGCAGCTGGCACATGGCAACATCACCACAGACACCTATTAAAGAGAGATGGGGGACATACAAGAGGTGAGTAAACAACAGACAGAAAACATCTGACTGTCAATAGAAGGACAGGAGAGAATATCAGATAGAGGAGCTGGATGGCTACTGACCCTTTTCCTGGGAGCTTTGATGCAGAGTAACATCTGACAGACAACACCCCCCCACACACACCCCACCCCCCCCCAACCCTGTCCCTCCCATCATCTTGCTTCTCCACTCTCCCCATTTATTTCCACCTCCCTTACACCCTCCACAGACCTCACTCTCCCCCTAACAGGCAGTGCTGCTGTGGATGACACGTATCCAGCTGAGAGCAGCCATGCAGGGTCGATGGACTGAAGTACACTGAGAGGAGAGCCCCACATCCCGGCCCTGTGTGTGTGTGTGTGTGTGTGTGTGCGTGCGTGCGCTTGTTTATCTGTCTATTGTGCAGCTCATAGAATCAGCGGCTGTACCAATGACAGAAATTTCACAGTATGGGGAGTCACTGTATGCGTGTAAATTCTCTTTTTAATTTGTTAGAGGGGAGGGGTAGTATCAGAAGCTTTGTTGTTATAAAACAAAATAAACCCTTTATTGGACTTGTACATTGTCAGAGGTTTATCAGTTAATATATCCAATTGTTTTCTCATCTCTGTCCCTAACTCCCTTTTTTTTTAAACATTTAGGGACAAATAAGTAAAGAGCTACTCATTAGTGTTAACTGGTGGAAGAAAACACATGTGTAGTCCTTTTTAAAATGTGTGAAAGTTTTTTTTTATTTTTGATCGATCATCAGATAACGCTTACACGTGTGTGCATTTGTTTGCATGTACACACGGTGTCCTAGACTTCTGACATTCTGACGGGTGCAATAGGCTGTGACCATTAATTATTTACTAAGTGTGTTTTAGACAGGAAAGCATGACAATCCATAAATAGGACAGAAAGACACAAGAAAACACAACAGCGACATGATGTATCCCTCTACCTATTTAAAGTAGGCACACTGGTCTACATGGTTAAATAAACAAAAAAAACAACAAAAAAAACCAACAACAATTCTGCATAAACGGATGTAATAAAATCTGCATAGTTACACAAATTTAGTTGATGCTTCTGATGAGCTCACTGCAACTTAATGTCTTCTGACAGTGTATAAGCACTGATAAAATGTGTATGGTGACGACAACTAACTTGTGTTAAACGCCCTTTATCACCATTTACCAACCAAAATCAATAGGCAGATAGTCTGATCTCAGATGACTATTGATGTTCCGTTAACAGTCAAACACAAAACTGCCTGTTCCTGTATTGATTAATCAGTCCATTTCGTGACCCGCATCAGGTTCAAAGGTTAAAGGCCGTATCATGTTAGAAACATAGAAATGGATTTCTTGGATCTTACAGACAGCTTAAATTAAAAAAGATTCAACCACACAAACCATTGATCTTTGCTTAACAAAAGAACTGCAGTTCCACATTTTAAAAGTGTGCAATCCTCATGCTATTATAGATAAAGAAGTACGTTTATAATGAAAATTGGATTAACCCATACGAGAACGTGTGTGCTTCAGGGGCACACAGACAGGGCTCTCATGTGCAGTCGGTACTCCAAGAGGATTCTCCACTCCAAGAGCTTTTAACCTACGAGCACCATACAAAGTCTGCAGTGGGAGTACTCAACATCATGGAGCACATTTTACTACTGAATCTAAAAATAGTGTGAATGCTATTAATTAACTCTGAGATGTAATTGAGAGAAAATTAACTGATCATTTCGCTAATTATTAAATAATTTTTTATGAAAAAAAATCTAATGCTAAGTCTAGTTTCTATAAAACGAGGATTTAATGTGTCTCTCTGTTTTATCATCACTGTATTGAATTGAATGGTGTAGCCTATATGACCTATGTCTTCTCACTCAGTTTCAGTCAGTTGTTGTCTTCATAGTCTTCACAGATTAGATTCCATGACATTTGGTAGTCTACAACTCCTGTGACATGGCATGATTAAAAATGACTGTTCAACCTAAAAACAGACCAGGGCTGGGAAATGTGTGAAAGCATTTATCAGATCAGCATTTCATCACTGCAGAGGGCGGCAGGCCTGTCAGAAGGAGAATTACCCCTCTGTGGATGGCATCTATCAATTTAACTGTCATGTAATGACCCTGGGAGTCATCATGGAGCATCAGTCAACCTCACCATGACACAGGCTTTGCTGCATCCTACTTAATTCATCTTCACACCCCACCAGTTGGTCGTCACCACAGTTGATACATGAGGTGTACAGAGCGTTACAATGGACAGGCAGAGAGTAATGGTGGGTACTGACCACAGCATACCTTGGGAGAATAAATATAATTGTTTTGGACAGAGACAAGTGTCTTAGGTTGAATAATGTAGGTTGTTTGGGTTGTTTTAGGTTACTTGGTCATGTGTCAAAACCAAATACAGTAGTAATTCCTGACTAATTGTTCAGAATTTAAATGCTGTACTTACTTTTTGATTTGCTCTCCAGCATTAGGCCTGGATTATTCTTCATCATAATTGGAAGACTAATTGTTATCAGGTAATGTTGTGCAGATTTTTTAAGCATCTATTATTATTATTATTATTAATTTATTGTTTCACTATTAAGGACCACAACATCAACAAGATACTTTTAAATGATTTATTGAAGAGGAAGAGTTTGGAGGGGTGCAGCGCTTCTGCTTGCCGAATGCATTGTGGAGGCTTATAGGGAATCTGCTGATTCTGAGATCTTGGAGATCTGAGTGCATGTGAAGTTTTCTGAAGATGGCTGGAGGGCAGGCTTAGGATCGCTGGTTATGAGTTTGGAGAATAAGGTAAGGTAAACGTTAATGGTATGTGTTCTAATAGCCATCCTGGAAAAGGTATAAGTAAAGAAGCGGTCATGGTGACAAGATCGAAGACGGGAAGGATATGTTGTGCTGGATGTGAAAGTAATGACGACTGGTTAGATGTCATGAACAGCTGGAGATGGTGGAAGAATGTTCTGCAAGCAGAACTGCAAATTTCGGTTGGCCACTTGACAGAAACCTATTGTCCAGCATAGCAGAAAGAGCAGTGTCTATGTAGAGCTGATGTCATCTGCATTTTTGTCCGTGACAGGCTGTGTGCACGTAAGGCAAAAATGAGCGCGGGATACGAGAACGAAGAGAAGGAGAGAGTTAGGTTGGTATTTATGGGAATGCCGGAAGAGGCATGTGGCCCTGCTCCTGAAACTTGCTACTTAAGCTTCTATAAAGATGGAGTTGAAACACAGGTATCTATGGACTACTTCCTTTTATGATCAATGGTTGTTATTGTTATATTATTAAAATTGCCTAAAACAATTAAAAAGTCACACATTGGTCCATCACTCATGTGACATGTTCTACTGCCCTTTCTCTTAAACTTTTTCAGTTTTATGTCTGTGTATATTGCCCTGCTTTACCGAAAAAATAGCAAGATTGACCTGTAAATGCATAGATTACGTTTGTAATTTTTAGATCATGTGACAATTGAATGATAAATATTTGCCCAGATATTCTAAGTGAGAAAAAACGTAGTAGTCTTGGGTTTACATTTAATAATAAAAATATTCTACTTTTGCTGGATGATGAGGATACACATTACAATTTATTGATTTTTCAGTGACATTCACAACTCACACGTACAGTAATTCCCAGGTGTGTAGCAGATGCACACACAGCAGTGAACAAGGAAAAGCTGTGTGATTGGTTTGGGAGGGTTCAAGCTTTGCATTAGGAATGAATTTCTATGGAATGGAAGTTATTCTACATGATGCAATATGAGAGAAGGATTGACACAGTTAATGTTTCTGCAATGTAATTATGACTTAAGAAATTATTAAATTATTAATTATCAAAAGAGTCTACTAACATAAGTCCTAATGTCTGCATTAATGTAACTGGCTTTATTTAATTGACCTTAAGACAATTTTGGTATGCATACTTATTTGCATCTTCCAATTATTATCACAGTAAGATGACAACACACACACACGCACTGCTTCCCTCCCCAAAGCTCATCATTTATTAAAGAGTCTGATCTCTCACACACCATTCACAGCTATACATCCCACTGCCCTTTCACTGCCTCATCCCCTGAGTCTGTGTATGTGTGTGAATGTAGAGAAGAGGGAGTGTCAGTATTGAAAAGTGTATATGTGTGTGGATCAGTGTGTGTTATGTCTCTTGTTGATGATGAGAGGTGAGCTGTGGGAAAATTTGCAGACACTCTTTCTATATCTTCACCAGAGCATAACAGTGTAGGAAACATGTGAAGCAGAGCAATAGTAGTATTTAAAAAAAACCCAGGAAGGTGGAGGTTATATACATACTTACTGATATAACCTTTCCTTTTTTATTTCAACAGTTCACAACAACATGAAACCATACACTGATTTTAGTTACCTACCTGTATTTTATTTGTGTTTTAGACTCCACTTGGTTCTGCTGGGATTAGATCCCATGTTTCCACCCCCTTGTGTGATTCCAGACGTTGTGTATTTCACCCCTTAACTGTCTTCAGCAATGATGATCACTTGAAACCAAAGAGAGAAAGAGTAGACTGAAGGATGAAAATGTACTATTCATATATCTCTCAGTCATCATTTTCCTAAATGATATACAGTATATTAATGATACAAATGGTAAGAACATTTTCATGTGGGAACAGAGTAGTTTAATCACACTTTTCCTTTGTCTTGTGTGAATTCAGAGACAACTTGGCTATCTTTGGTGAAGCCATGCAACCAAACAGAGACGTTGTTTCAAATGTACTTTTTTAAAACGTACTTCCACCCACTAATTTGTATCATAAAATAAAGTTCAGACTATTGACTGTAAATTCAGTTACATCTTTATAATGCATTCAGTGTGACTATTCTAAGCATATATAAACCATCTGATCAGTTTTTTTTTTGTGTGTGTGTGTGTTGCATTTTATTACAAATGACAGCTTACAAAAAATTTAATCAATAAAGTTACAAATGATTTTATCTTTCTCTTCAGTACCATGGACAGCTACATTAAGAAACTCTTACATGCTCTTTTTTGGAGAGAACTGTAGAGCTTCAAAAGTATAGAAACAAAAAACTTTAAGATTGGTTATTATTGTGAAACAGTGCCCAGAACCAATGGTTTAACCTGAGCGCTGCAGTTCAATACAATAAATGAACTGCGTGTTTTTGGGCCTTTTCTCTGTCACTGTGGCAAAATGTGTTTCACTAAACAGTTTAAATATTACTACTATACTAAATGTTATTGTAAAAGATCTAATGTGCAACCAGCATATTTAGAGACACACATTAGAATAGATACAATACAGCAGTCTAAGCAATTTAATGGATACAGATTCTTCACAGTGGCTTTAAGTTAAAAATAAGTTGCAATATACTCATCTGGACCTTTCAATCACATGAAATACACTATGTAAATTAATACTGCAAGAAAGTAATACTTCAATTACACTTTCACAAGTGACAACACTAACACACTGTTTAAACCATCAGCATAGTTGAAATATCCTCAAAAACAACAATACTTCATTTGCCATAGGTAAGTGCAAGTACTTTTCAGAAGATTTATACTTAACACATACAACAAAACTTAAATTATGTTGATATGGTAATAAGATAAGATAAAACTATACTTTCATGAGGAAAAAAATATGACATATTTTCACTTGCGTGATTTTGCTCTCATTAGAGGTAGGCATCTTTGGAGGCAACAATGCCGTAGTTTGCTGTGTGTCATTAAGTTCATACTTACAAAACGTCTGGTCCACTACACTACTACTTTTGTTGGATGATACTGTAATGTACTGATCATTTAGTGGCCATTGCACATTCCTATAGGCTTGCATAAAATGTCATTTCCTAAACTGTCAGCTGCTGCAGAATTCTATACAACAACACATCCAATAAATGCAAAAAGGGTGTGAGATTTCGCAGGGCTCTGCTCACACCAGTGATCTACTATTACTATAGAAGCAGAGAAATGGATTATGAGAAGTGTGGATTCAGACATTTCTATGGATATTTTGATGTTTTCCAGTATTATTCCACTATTAGAATCTGCAGTGCCACATGTGCTCCATGAAGGATTGAACAACAAACTTTTTATAGCTACTCTTCAAGCTTAGGGGCTGAGGGTTTGATAGTCTCAGTATCACTTGCTCGGAGAACTGCCTTGCACATAAACGTGTTGCCTTCATTTTCTTTAACTCTGTGACCAAAATTTTAATTTGAGCATTGTGCTACATTGGTAAATTTACTGGGCACCTGTGTGATGTTACAAACAGACATCCACTTTTTCTGATTGGACAAAGCCTTCCAGTTGAGGTTGACTGATTTATCAAATACCTGGCTACAAAACTCACAGCTAAAGCTAAACAGCTAAAATCAACAACAAGAAACTGTCAAAAAAAAAAAAAAAAAATCACTGAGCCATGATTGTACAAGAAACACTGGTTATTTTTTTAAACTCTATGTCATGCATTTAAATCCACATTCCCCTGACAGTTCACATATCTAATAAAACTAGAATACATCAATGTTGGAGCACTGTGCTAGTACACTGTTAAGTGTGAGGTTCTATAATGCATACAGTCCATAGGGTATGGCTTCACGGAGGCTTTAAGGCCCTTTGTACACACACATATACACACAAACGGACACATACACACGTCCAAGCAAGCTCATGTAAGCACATTAATCAGCACAAAAATGCTGAAACTCAAGGCCAAATCCATTCATTGACAGACAATTGTCCCCTGACTCGCACAGAGATACACATTCTTCTAACACATGTGCACACACAAACAAATCTAAACATGTGAGCATGTCTTTAAGGTTTAACAAGACCACCCAATGCCCACCCACACTAATGACTGAACACACACACACACACACACACACAAGCATACATACGGTTGCTGATTTACAAACAACATGAATGAACACATATGAAATTACACTGAATGGCATCACACACAAACACACATATACATAATTTCAACATTTCCATGTACACACTCACACACACACACGGCCCACCTCTTAAAGGAATGTATTCATTACTGCCCACAACAAATTACTATAATTATTATTACTATTATCAATATTTGTATGTCTGCTATTGAACCAAATATCCCTACGATAGAGCACATAATGAACACGAGTGAATTAAATGTTCTCATTACTCTTACTGTAGGTAGTCTATCTTCTGATGTTGATATTGCAACAGCAATACAGTTCTAGTCATAGTAAATATAGTATGACATAATTCTAGTTGTTTTCCAACAAAATGGGAACATCTGTCAGGTGTAGGTCATTGTATTTGAGATGCACTTTTTGATTCAGGAAAAAAGGAAAAAAGGTGGGTCAATACCAAAAAGTGTGATATAGGGTAAATACCACACTATTAAAACACACACACACACACACACACACACACACACACACACACACACACACACACACACACACACATATATATATATATATATATATAGAGAGAGAGAGGGTTAAAACTAAATGCTTTAATATTAAATTATGTGATGTGTTTTATTAGGAAATAACTTAAGTAACACTATAAGGAAACAGCAAGGTCACTATAAGCTCACTGTTCAATGTTCAAGACAGTCATGCTCTGCAGGAATAAAACCTGTGGGCCTTGAATTTTTGAATTTAAATGTCTTATTTGGACTTGCTTCAGGATAAAATAATGGTGGTGGTGAACATATGTGCAGGGATTTTTTGCCGATTAACTAAGTCCAGTCTCTATCATGCCTCTAGACATAAAAACTGACAGGTGCATCAAGAAGAGCGTGTAGTATAAATGCATAATATCTGATGTAGATTTTTATTCATTTTGTTCATCCTGCACGTTTAATACTCGCCCATGAGCCTCTCCTCTCTCGCAAGTTGTGGAGTGGCTGTTTAGAACTGGCTGCAAACGGAAAGTGTTTTAAACAGTGACCAGATCCGGTTATCAGATCCACCTGTATGGCTGTTTCCAAAGACGCACTATCCGCCCATCTAATTCCCGGGAAGATAAAAACTGCAGGACTTGCCTTGGTGAGGTCTGTCTGAACATAAATAACTTCTACATGCAGCGTGAAATACGCAACTGCAGATACTCATTGTTTCATCTTTATCATGTATCTGCTGCAGAGATTGGCTACCAGGGCTTTTTTCTGTATCTCAACCTGCGATCAGTATAGGAGCATCTACTAGAAAAGAAAAAAGAAACACACAGCACCCACGTTTATGCAATATAATTGTTTTTTTTTTAAATCCTGCACAAAGTTCAAAGCAAATTGCTCCCTACCGTAGGATTGGCTGACGTGCGCTCGAACGGTCCCGGACTGAATTTTTTTCACTGCACTCTGTCGCCTAACCCGTAATCTAAGACTGCAACATATTTGCCCACCAGTAAGAAATATGTTATATTTGACCTACCTTGACGTCTTGGATCCTTCAAAGGTTCTGCACAAATCTTAAGCTGCTGGAAGTTTGACTTAGTCTACTCCTGATCTCTCTGAGGAGTCGCACTGAGAGAGAGGATGGGCGCCACTGCTCTGCGCGCCAGCTCCGAGGACGTGTGTGTGTGTGTTGTGTGTGTGTGAGGGCGTGCGTGTGAGACATAGAGTGCGTGTGTGTATGTGTGAGAGAGAGAACGATAGAGAGAGAGAGAGGGA